>NC_059650.1:433264-458264 GCF_020424385.1 Procambarus clarkii | reverse complement strand
AGCTCAACCCCCGCAAGCATAATTAGGTGAGTACAATTAGGTGAGTACACACACACACACACATAACTTTGTCTTGTGTTTAACTAGGTATGGACGCCAGGCTGGAGCTGCATACTCCAGGATTGGTCTTGGACTCTCCAGGAGTCTTGGGTCAGCTTTGATCGTGAGCAGACGTGTACCGTCAGCGGTCCGCGTTAACCAGGGAACAATAGGGTTCAAGGGAGCGGGTGTACTGTGCAGTGAGAATCGGGACAGTGTAAATCGAACAGTGGCATTGTGATGCAACACATTGATCACATCTCGTGGTGAATTATCTTAGTGAATTTAGAGAAGATAGCTAGTAAAGATCGACTTCTTGAGGAAGCATCAGTCACATCAGCCGAGACCCACGTGGAGACCTGAAGACCTCACAGGATTACCGACGTCACGCCGTGTATTCACCTAGAGTGCTTGTGGGGGGCTGGCTGGTAAGTGTCTCTCATAAGTCTCCAACAGTGTACAAGGTTTATATAATATCATATCATAGACACTATTGCATTCCATTCAATACTACAATCGTAATAATACAATCGTGGTAGACAGGTAACAGGGACAGCAACTGTGAGCTCACTGGGAAACCAGATAAGCCGCAAATCCTCCCCCACCCGCCGTAATCTGAAGACTACACCTCACCCATCTCTTAACCCCCCATCTCACTCTCCCAACACACTCCCCCCCCCCCACCACCACCACTCCCACTCTCCGAAAACACCATCCCCCCCACCACACCCACTCACACTAGGACTATTCTTGCTCTCTCTCTCTTGACAAGGGCAAAATGGCAGGTGGACGCAACAGGGACACAGGGAACAGCCAAATTGATCAAACGAGGGACATGTTAACCCAAGTTCTGGAGGAATTCAGGAACGAGATGCAGGAAATGAGGATTACAATTAACAACCTGCAAAGTGAGCTGACATCAGCAAGGGAAGAGATCAAATCCCTCACAGAAAAAAATAAAGAGACCGAGCATCAGATTATCATCCAAAGGGAAGGTGGGAATATTATATTGGAAGGAAATGCCTCTGTACCTGAAACATTTGCAGACATACTGAAAAAGAGCTCAGAAGCAATGGACACAGTGAGGGAGGTAGCGATGCAAGCAGCCACCTCACAGGAAGCAGCAAGGTGCACCACTCAGCTGCTGGAGAGAAAAAGATCAGTGGTAGTTGTAGGCATCAAAGAACAGGAAGGATCCAACAGGCAAGAATGGAATAGCAAGGATAGAGAGGCAGTACAGGTGCTATTGAAGGGGTTACAGATGGAAGGGGCTGAACGAAACATTGAGAAGGTTTTCAGGTTGGGCTGGTACAACAAGGACAGAAACCGACTTGTAAAGGTGGTGTTTACAAACGAAACCACGAAGGAAGATATTCTCGAAAGAAAGAGTCGACTGCAGCATGTGGAGGGATACAAGAAAGTATTCCTGCAGAGGGACAGGACGAAGGAGGAGAGAGCCAGGGCAGCAGAGGCAAGGAGGAAGCGCAGGGAGGAAGAAGCAAACCAGGAAATCACAACCCCCAACACAACAGTCCTAGAGACAACAGGCGAACCCAAAACCAGCATCCCAGCAACACCAGAGGGGAGGGCAGGGGAGGGCAACCCCACCACCCCCCTCTGCATAGAAACCCTCCCTTCCCCTCACCCTACCTGCCCCCACCCAACCCTCCCTCCCCCCCCCCATCCCATTCTTACCCTGTCATCCCTTCCCCATTCCCATCATGTCCCCCTTCCCACCTTTCCCCCCCTGTCCCCCCTCCCTCTTCATCCCATACCCTCCCTATCCCTCCTCCCCCCTCACCCCTTATCCTCCATGTCCCCCCTATCTCTTTAACCCACACCCTACCTGTCCCCCCTTCCATGAAACCCCTACCCCTCACCCCAAACTCTCCTGAAACCCTGCAAACCACCTCACAGATCATCTCACCCACTGAAAAGCTTACCACACCAGCAGAATGCTCGCCAAGAAAGGGACAAGAAAATGAACTGAAGAAAGTGAGCTTCAAGGCAATGTACACTAACATAGATGGAATTACAAATAAAACAAGTGAACTCAGAGAATGGGCACTAGAAGAAAACCCAGACATAATAGCACTCACAGAAACAAAGCTAACAAACACCATAAAAAACGCAGTGTTTCCACAGGGCTACTATGTAGTGAGCAAAGAGAGAGAAGGGAGAGGAGGAGGTGGTGTAGCTTTGCTACTAAGAGAAGGTTGGAGTTTCGAAGAGATGGTAATTCAGAACTGTGAAGGTTTCAGTGACTACATATCAGGCACCATAGCAACTGGAGGACAGAAAATTATAGTAGTAGTCATATATAACCCCCACCGAATGTGAGAAGACCCAGACAAGAATATGATAGAAACAACTTGGCCACCATCAATATAATAGAGAGAGCAGCTTCTGTGGCTAGCAGGAACGGATCCAGGCTACTAATCATAGGAGACTTCAACCATGGAAAGATAGATTGGGGAACAGAGACCCACATGGAGGCCCAGACACATGGAGAGCTAAGCTGCTGGATGTGGCAACAAGAAACTTTCTAAGTCAACACGTCAAGGGACCGACATGAACGAGAGGAGGGGATGAACCAGCCTTGCTTGATCTGATATTTACCCTAAATGAGTCGGATATAAGGGAAGTTAAGTTGGAAGCCCCCTTGGGAATGAGTGATCATAGTGTATTGAGCTTTGAGTACCTGGTTGAGCTAGGAATTATCACCCCCAAAAAAGAACTGGGAAACAAAGGGCTAGCGTACCGAAAGGGAAACTATGAGGAGATAAATAAATTCCTATGGGATATACATTGGGACACACAACTCGGAACAAAGTCCGTACAAGACATGATGGACTATGTCACCCAAAAATGTCAGGAGGCTGTAAGCAGGTTTGTCCCAGCCCAACAGGAAAAAAACAGAGAAGCAAAGGAAGAATCCGTGATTTAATAGGGAATGTATGAAGGCAAAGGAGCTGAACAAAAGGGCATGGAGGAACTTCCGTAATAACAGAACACCAGAAAGTAGAGAGAGATACCAGAGAACCAGGAACGAGTATGTTAGTGTGAGAAGAGCAGCTGAGAAAAGGTATGAAAATGATATAGCAGATAAAGCCAAGACCGAACCCAAGCTACTACACAGTCACATCAGGAGGAAGACAACAGTGAAGGAACAGGTGATGAAACTTAGGGTGGGCGAGGACAGGTACACAGAGAATGACAAAGAGGTGTGTGAAGAACTGAACAAAAGGTTCCAGGAGGTCATTACAATAGAACAGGGAGAAGTCACGGAGCTAGGAGAGGTGGCAGCAAACCAGGTGACCTTGGAAAGGTTCGAAATTACAAGAGATGAGGTCAAGAAGCACCTATTGGAGCTGGATGTGAGAAAAGCTGTTGGGCCAGATGGAATCTCACCATGGGTATTGAAAGAGTGTGCAGGAGCACTTTGCTTGCCACTCTCCACAGTGTATAGTAAGTCACTGGAAACGGGAGACCTACCAGAAGTATGGAAGACTGCTAATGTCGTACCAATATTTAAAAAGGGTGACAGACAAGAGGCACTGAACTACAGGCCAGTGTCCTTAACTTGTATACCATGCAAGGTGATGGAGAAGATTGTGAGAAAAAACCTAGTAACACATCTGGAGAGAAGAGACTTCGTGACAACCCATCAACATGGGTTCAGGGAGGGTAAATCTTGCCTTACGGGCTTGATAGAATTCTATGATCAGGTGACAAAGATTAAGCAAGAAAGAGAAGGATGGGCGGACTGCATTTTTTTGGACTGTCGGAAAGCCTTTGACACAGTACCCCATAAAAGGTTGATGCATAAGCTGGAGTAGGCACGAGTAACTGGTAGGGCGCTCCAGTGGATAAGGGAGTACCTAAGCAATAGGAAGCAGAGAGTTATAGTGAGGGTGAGACCTCAGAATGGCGTGAAGTCACCAGTGGAGTCCCACAGGGCTCTGTACTTGGACCTATCCTGTTTCTGATATACGTAAATGATCTCCCAGAGGGTATAGACTCATTCCTCTCAATGTTTGCTGACGACGCCAAAATTATGAGAAGGATTAAGACAGAGGAGGACAGCTTGAGGCTTCAAGAAGACCTGGACAAGCTGCAGGAATGGTCGAACAAATGGCTGTTAGAGTTCAATCCAAGCAAATGTAATGTAATGAAGATAGGGGTAGGAAGCAGGAGACCAGATACAAGGTATCACTTGGGAGATGAAATACTTCAAGAGTCCGAGAGAGAAAAAGACCTGGGGGTTGATATCACGCCAGACCTGTCCCCTGATGCTCATATCAAGAGGATAACAGCAGCAGCATATGCCAGGTTGGCTAACATAAGAACGGCCTTTAGAAACTTGTGTAAGGAATCTTTCTGAACATTATATACCACATATGTCAGACCAATCCTGGAGTATGCGGCACCAGCATGGAGTCCATATCTAGTCAAGCATAAGACTAAAATGGAAAAAGTTCAAAGGTTTGCCACCAGACTAGTACCCGAGCTGAGAGGTATGAGCTACGAGGAGAGACTACGGGAATTAAACCTCACTTCGTTGGAAGACAGAAGAGTTAGGGGAGACATGATCACCACATTCAAGATCCTCAAGGGAATTGACAGGGTTGATAAAGACAGGCTGTTTAACACAAGGGGCACACGCACTAGGGGACACAGGTGGAAACTGAGTGCCCAAATGAGCCACAGAGATATTAGAAAGAACTTTTTTAGTGTCAGAGTGGTTGACAAATGGAATGCATTAGGAAGTAATGTGGTGGAGGCTGACTCCATACACAGTTTCAAGTGTAGATATGATAGAGCCCAGTAGGCTCAGGAACCTGTACACCTGTTGATTGACCGTTGAGAGGCGGGACCAAAGAGCCAGAGCTCAACCCCCGCAAGCACAACTAGGTGAGTACAACTAGGTGAGTACGCACACACACACACACTGAGAGACACACGTGTTAGTGGGGTCTGCGGAGAAACGTCAAATAGTCGGGACAGTGAAGAAGTATAAGGCTATATCATAGTATTTGGCCTCTCGCAGTGTGTAGCAAACAGGGTGCAACGTATCATAGGGAAATCGCAAGTGATAGAGCAAAGAAACCAACATGGAGCTTGTGGCTACACCTGTGCATATACAATGTGAAACGACCGCGTGGAGCGACGCGCCATAGAACTTGCCTCGTTGTGCTTGTATGGGTTGACTGGTAAGTGCCTCTCTATAAAGTCTTCAACAGTGTAAAAGGTTTATGTAATATCATATAGTAGTCACATATAATGCATTTCATTCGATAATAGAACAGTAATCTTGATAGATTGATAGAGAATGAGTTTGGAACCTCACTGTGAGCTTAATTGGGAACTGAATTGTACTGTTAATCCCTACACATACACAAGTCAGGGTAAGAAACTTGTCACATATCAGTAAAAAGTGAAGAATTAGCAACCACCTGACCTCTCCACTCCCAGTACCCTCCCAAAAACACCGCCCTCCCCTTCCCTCCCTACACGTCAACTGGCTACCATAGATTGGGTGACATACAATCTTCGTCCTACCCGACCCCACCCCTCCCTCCCTCTCTCTCACGCCCTCTCTGTTTCTCTTCCTCTCTCTTCCTCTCTCTCTCTCTCTCTCTCTCTCTCTCTCTCTCTCTCTCTCTCTCTCTCTCTCTCTCTCTCTCTCTCTCTCTCTCTCTCTCTCTCTCTCTCTCTCTCTCTCTCTCTCTCTCTCTCTCTCTCTCGCCTCTCTCTCCTCTCTCCTCCCCCTCCTGTCTTGCCCTCTCCCTGTCTTGCCCTCCCTTTCGCCCTCTCCCTCCCTTTCGCCCTCTCCCCCCCCCTCTCGCCCTCTCTCCCTGTCTTGCCCTCCCTCTCTCTCTCTCTCTTGCTCTCTCTCTCTCTTGCTCTCTCTCTCTCTTGCTCTGTCTCTCTCTCTTGCTCTCTCACTTTGCTCTCTATCTTTCTCTCTCTCTCTCTCTCTCTCTCTCTCTCTCTCTCTCTCTCTCTCTCTCTCTCTCTCTCTCTCTCTCTCTCTCTCTCTCTCTCTCTCTCTCTCTCTCTCTCTCTCTCCCCTTCCACTATGATATCAAAACAGGGAAAATCAAAAAGTTTTAATATCAGGGAAAGGGACAAGAAGGCAGGAGGATGCACCAGGAACACAGGGAATAGTCAAAGTGAGTAAATGAAGGAAGTGTTATCCCATGTTTGGGAGCAATTCAGGAAGGAGATACATGAAATGAAGAATACAATTAGAAACCTGCAAAGTGAGCTGACAGTAGCAAAGAATGAGATCAAATCCCTCACAGAGAAACATAATGAGACTGGGCATCAGATAATCTTCCAAAGTGAAGATGTAATTGGCACATTGGAAGGAAAGACCTCTTTTACCTGAAATATTTGTGGAAATACTGAGGAACAGCACAGAAGCAATGGCCACAGTGAGGGAGGTAGCCATACAAGCAGCTACCTCACAGGATTCAGTAAGGTGCACCAGTCAGCTGCTGGAAAGAAAAAGATCAATTATAGCTGTAGGCATCAAAGAACAGGAAAGATCCAATTGGCAAGAATGGAATAGCAAAGACACAGGCAGCAAATGGGATACTAAAGGGGTTAAAGATGGAAGGGGCTGAACAAAACATTGAGAAGTTTTTCAGGTTAGGCTGGTACAACAAGGACAGAAACCTCTTGGTGAAGATAGTGTTTGCAAATGAGACTACGAAGGAGGTTATTCTAGAAAGGAAGAGTCATCTGCAGTATGTGAAGAAAGACAAAAAATTATTCCTCCAGAGGGACAGGACAAAAGAGGAGAGCCAGGGCGTCAGAGGCCAAGAAGAAGCGCAGGGAGAGAAGAGTAAACCAGGAAATCACAGCCCCCAACAGAACAGTCCTAGAGACGAGAGGGGAACCCACAACCAACATCCCAGTAACACCAGAGGGGAACCCACAACCAACATCCCAGTAACACCAGAGGGGAACCCACAACCAACATACCAGTAACACCAGAGGGGAACCCACAACCAACATACCAGTAACACCAGAGGGGAACCCACAACCAACATACCAGTAACACCAGAGGGGAACCCACAACCAACATACCAGTAACACCAGAGGGGAACCCACAACCAACATACCAGTAACACCAGAGGGCAACCCACAACCAACATACCAGTAACACCAGAGGGCAACCCACAACCAACATACCAGTAACACCAGAGGGGAGGCCAACACCGCCACCCTCCTCTGCATAGAAACCCTCCCTACCCCTCACCCTAACTGCCCCCACTAAAATGCTCACTTAACCCAACCCTTGCTCCCTCCCTCCCACACCCCATTCCGACCCCTGTCACCCATCCCCCATTTCCACCATGTCCCCCCTCCCCACATATCCTCCCTGCCCCCCACTACCTCCACAACAACCCATACCTACTTGTCCTCCCTTCCCTTTAACCCCTACCCCACCCAAATATCCACTGAGGCCCTGTTAACCACCTCACAGATCTTCACACCTATTGAACAGCTTCCTCCATCAGCAGAACGCTCACCAAGAAGGGGACAAAAGAATGAACAGAAGAAAGTGAGCTTCAAAGCAATGTACACTAACATAGATGGGATTATGTATAAAACAAGTGAACTTGAAGAATGGGCACTAGAAGAAAACCCAGACATAATAGCACTCACAGAAACAAAGCTAACCAAAACCATAACTAATGCAGTGTTTCCACAGGATTACTATGTAGTGAGGAAAGAGAGAGAGAAGGAAAAGGAGGAGGTCATGTCACTTTGCTGATAAGAAAAGACTTGAGTTTTGAAGAGATGGTGTTCAGGGCTGTGAAGATTTCAGTGACTACATAGCGGGTACCATAGCAATTGGAGGAAAAAAAAATATTGTAGTAGTCATTTATAACCCCCCACCAAACGACAGAAGACCCAGACAGGAATATGATAGAAACAACATGGTCACCAGCAATACAATAGAGAGAGCCGCTTCTGTAGCTAGCAGGAAAGGATCCAGACTCATGAGAGACTTCAACCATGGGAAGAGAGATTGGGAAAACAGAGACCCACACGGAGGACTGGACACATGGAGAGCTAAGCTGCTGGACGTAGCATCAAGAAACTTTCGCTCAGTAAGAATTCAGCATCGAGTTCTCCGTTAAACAGAGTGGTGTCTGGTAACAACTCGGCATTGAGTTCTCCGTTAAACAGAGTGGTGTCTGGTAACAACTCGGCATTGAGTCCTCCGTTAAACAGAGTGGTGTCTGGTAACGACTCAGCATTGAGTCCTCCATTAAAATATTTGCCAAAAATCCAGATTTTATCAAATTTTGGGGGGACTAGATTTAAAATGCGCGCCAAAGCGCCACGCACCACTTTTGTTGGGCCATGTAGCTCCCAAGTGGCTCGGCTCACGCCGTAGGCGGGTGGGCGTCTGGGTACACATTGTGGGTAACACTTGGCCTGTCTTCAACTTGTCAGCGGGTGGAGCGTGACCACGCTTTTTTATTTTATATGCATATATTTCTTCAGAGAATTCTATTGCAAACCCATTGATACCAAAATGAAAGACCTAGGACGAAAATTGAGATGACCAAAGTGAAAAGAGTATACACATTATATTGCTATTGCTCGCTCCCGAGTCACTCACTCGCACTTTCTCTGTTTTTTTCTGCGGGTGGTACGCCGGGCTTTTGGACTTTATATGCATTTAATCGTGTAGAGACGTCTATTGCGAACACATTGATATCAAATTGTAAAACCTAGGATGAGAATTGAGATACAAAGTTGAAAAGAGTAGACACTTTTCAGTATTACTACACTCTCTAATGGACGGCACTCCTTCATGTTCTCATCACCTGCTTTCATCACGTCGCCGAGTGGAGCGCGCCACGGTTTTTGACATTATACGTATATACTCCTGTTGGGAATTTTATTGCGAACACATTGATACCAAAATGAAAGACCTAGGATGAAAATTGAGGTAACCAAAGTGAAAGGAGTGTACACATTTTATTGCTCTTGTGTGCTCCCGGGTAACTTTCTCTCACTTTCTCTGTTTGCTGCGGGTGATAGGCCGGGTTTTTTTAGTTTATATGCTTTTAGTCCTGTACAACATTCTATTGCGAACATATTCATACAAAATTGAAAAACGTAGTACGAGAATTAAGGTGACAAAGTTGAAAAGAATATATACTTTTCAGTATTATCGGGCGCTCCCGCAGAACGTCCAAAACTACTAGGGTAGGAGAAATGCTCGTTTGCTCATGGCGCGAAAGTGTACAGGACATGTTTGAAAGCAAAGAAACTGAACAAAAGGGCGTGGAGGATCTTCCGAAATATCAGAATACCAGACAGTAGAGAGAGATACCAGAGAACCTGGAACGAGTATGTAAGGGTGAGAGCTGAGTAAAAGTTTTAAAATGACATAGCTAATAAAGCCAAGACCGAACCAAAGCTACTACACTGTCTAATCAGAAGGAAAACATTAGTGTGGGAACAGGTGATGAAATTTAGAACAGGTGAGGACAGGTACACAGAGAACGACAAAGAGGTGTGTAAAGAACTCAACAAAAGGTTCCAGGAAGTCTCCACAATAGAACAAGGAGAGGTGACTGCGCTAGGAGAGAGGGGCAGTAAACCTGGCGACCTTGGAAAGGTTCGAAATTACAGGAGATGAGGTCAAGCGGTACCTGTTGCATCTGGACGTGAGAAAATCTGTTGGCCTGGTCGGAATCGCACCATGGGTATTGAAAGAATGTGCAGGAGCGCTTTGATTGCCACTCTCCATAGTTTATAATAGGTCAATGGAAATGGGAGACCTACCAGAAATATGGAAGACAGCGAATGTAGTCCTAATATACAAAAAGGGTGACAGACAAGAGGCACTGAACTACAGGCCAGTGTCCTTAACTTGTATACCATGCAATGTGATGGAGAAGATCGTGAGAAAAAAACTAGTAAAACATCTGGAGTGAAGAGACTGTGTTACAACCCATCAACATGGGTTCAGGGAGGGTAAATCTTGCCTTTCAGATTTAATAGTAATCTTTGATCAGGTGACAAAGATTAAGCAAGAATGAGAAGGATGGGCAAACTACATTTTTTTGGACTGTCTGAAAGCCTTTGGCACACTGCCTCATAAAAGGCTGATGCATAACCTGGAGAAACAAACAGGAGTAACTGGTAGGACGCTTCAGTGGAGTCCCACAGGGCTCCGTACTCGGACCTATCTTGTTTCTGATATTCACAAACAATCTCCCAGTGGGTATAGACTCATTCCTCTCAATGTTTGCTGACGACACCAAAATTATGAGAGGAATTAAGACAGAGGAGGACAGCTTGAGGCTTCAAGAAGACCTGGACAAGCTGCTGGAATGGTCGAACAAATGCTTGATAGAGGTCAACCTAAGAAAATGCAATACACTGCAGATAGGTGTAGGAAGCAGGAGACCAGATACAAGGGATCATTTGGGACATGAAATACTTCAAGAGTCAGAGAGAGAGAAAGACCAGGAGGTTGATATCATGCCTGATCAGTCCCCTGAAGCTCATATCAAGAGGATAACATCAGCGGCATATGCCAGGTTCGCTAACATAAGAACGGCCTTTAGAAACTTGTGTAAGGAATCTTTCAGAACTTTGTATACCACATATGTCAGACCAATCCTTGAGTTTGCGGCTCCAGCATGGAGTCCATATCTAGTGAAGCATAAGACTATACTGGAAAAGGTTCAAAGGTTTGTCACCAGACTAGTACCCGAACTGAGGGGTATGAGCTACGAGGAGAGACTACGGGAATTAACCCTCACGTCACTGGGAGACAGAAGAGTTGGAGGGGACATGATCACCACGTACAAGATTCTCAGAGAAATTGATAGGGTAGATAAAGACAGGCTATTTACCACAAGGGGCACACGCACTAGGGGACAAAGGTGGAAACTGAGTGCCCAAAGGAGCCATAGAGATGTTAGAAATAATTTTTTCAGTGTCAGAGTAGTAGACAAATTGAATGCATTAGAAACTGATGTGGTGGATGCTGACTCCATACACAGTTTCAAGTGTAGAAATGATAGAGCCCAATAGGCTCAAGAACCTGTACACCAGTTGATTGACAGTTGAGAGGCGGGAACAAAGAGCCAGAGCTCAACCCCCACAAGCACAATTAGGTAAGTACACAAACACACACACACACACACACACACACACACACACACACACACACACACACACACACACACACACACACACACACACACACACACAGCAGCGGACAGCACGCTGGATGCGTGATCCTGTGGTCCCGGGGTTCGATTCCGGGCGCCGGCGAGAAACAATGGGCCGAGCTTCTTTCACCCTAATGCACATGTTACCTAGGAGTAAATAGGTATTTGGGAGTTAGTTAGCTGTCACGGGCTACTTCTTGGGGTGTGTGTATGTGAGTTGTGTGGGGGGGAAAAAACAGTAGTTAGTAACAGTTGATTGACAGTTTAGAGGTGGGCCGAAAGAGCAGAGCTCAACCCCTGCAAGCACAACTAGGTGAATACAGCACATGTGTGTGGTCAGTCGTGGTGGATGGACATGGGTTTTGAGCTCCTGGGTTATTAGTGAAGTGGGAGGGATAATCAGGCTACTTCGAAGTGAAAAAGTGTAGACGAGTGAATGAAACCCTTGGAATTTGACTTGAACCATAAGGAAGCGAAGAAAGAAAGTATACATAGCATAACAGAATATAGGTGTTGAATGCATTGTGGTGGTGTGAAGTAGTGGAGCAGACCTAACGCTGACTGTGACCTTATCAGCCTTAATCTGTGACCTCACCCCGAAAGCAACCTTAGTACACCTCGTTGGGAGACGCCTGGAGATTCGATCGCCTATATTTTGTATTGCAGGTTGATAAGGTAATTGGAACGCCTGTGGGTAAGATTGTTTATAGCAATGACTAGATCAGGAAGGGCATCTAAGTCCAACAGTATTATGAAAGAAGAAGAGGATAGGTTTGTAGAGAAGCCGATAGGGAAATTTATAGAGAAGAGTGATGTATGGATAGAGAATCTAATCCAAAGGATTGAATGTGAGATCTTTAATAAAAGACATGCCAGGTTCGAAGACAAAAGCAAGAGCTTATGGACTATATTCAAAAAGAAATCAGAAAGAGCAGGGAAGCATTGGAAAGTGAAATAACTAAATAAAGTGAAATAATCCAGGGAAAGGGCAACCAGCATGAGAGTGCGTCACTGAGAAAGGGTCCATTATACTCCATGGATTACTTGAATCAGAGGCATCATCGAGGCAGGAAAGGGTGGATATGGAAGAATTTGAGTTACAGGAGATCTTGAGATATATTTGAGCCGAGATGGCAGGAAATAAGGTGGAAATCCGCTGCCGGATTGGGCCTTACAACTGTAACAAGAATCGACCTGTCCTGGTACAGTTCTCTAACGAAGAGGCAGTGGATTACATACTGCAACACAAACATTTACTCAGAGGTAGTGGAAACTATTACAACGTGTTTAATGATAGATATATGACAAAAGATGAACAGATAACCCAGAGACTGAGCCGATCGGCACGCCACAACTATACCCATTCGAGGGGCGGTACCCACCCCACCTTTGCTAACCACCCCACAACTCCTATCCAAGCAACACCCCTCCCCAAATCAGCCCTCCTATCCCTCGCCCCTGCTTATCTCCCCAACAACTACCCTGTCCCCTCTGACCCCATTGCATTCAATTCCATCTGCTTCATCCCTCCTTCCAAGGACCCCCTCATTCCCTCAACCCCCAAAACCTGCACAGTCCTCACCTCTCTATGCCCCCCCCCATCTTCCATATGATCTCCTTTCCATGCAAACCCCCCCCACCTCTTCTTCCATTTCCCTCTTCTCTCCTCTTTGCCCCAATGCCCACCTACCCCTGAGTCCCCCCCCCTGACTAATACAACCTCTCTCCCAATCTCATTATCCATGCTCCATCCTCCCTGCTACCACCCCACCGCCACTATCCTTCCCGCCCTCCCCACCCCCCAACCTCTGAACCTCAATCTGACACTCAGTGTCACGCTATCTCTCAACCCCACTATGCCTCTCAAAGCCTCCCTAATTTTCAGACCCAGTATGCCCTTCCTACTCCATACCTACCTACCTACCCAGACCTTACTACCCCAGAATTTTCTACCTACCTTCCTACATGCCCAGACCCCATTTGACTCCTAGGCACCTCTGCAGCCCCCATTCACCCCCCCCCCCGGCACCCCTCAGATTCCCCCAAACCCCATTCACCCCCAGATCCCCCCCAGACCCCCAGAGAAAGGGTGGACTCTGGTACCAGAGTTTCCAAGAAGAGTCTCAAGGTTTGGTGCACCAGTGCTGATGGGGTAACTAATAAAGCAGAAGAGGTAAAAGAAAGAGTTAATGAGGCAGATCCTGACATAGTTGCCATAGTGGAAACTAAAATAAATGGCATGATCTCAGATGCAATCTTTCCAGATTGGTACCAGGTGATAAGAAAAGAAAAGACACAGAAACAGGGAGGGGAGTGGCAATCCTAATAAAACAGAAATGGATGTTTTAAAAAATGGAAAATCGGGGTACCAATGAGAGCACAAGCTCCATACATGGAACTCTTACAGCAGATCGGAGGAAGATTGTGATCTTGGTAATCTACAATCTCCCACCAAACAGCAGATGGCCCAGGCAGGAGTATCGTGACAACAACAAGGCATGTATAGATGAACTGCAGAGGGGCAGCAACATTAGCTCACAGAATGAGAGCGAGACTGCTGGTCATGAGGGGACCTAAATCATGGAGAGGTAAATTGGGAATCAAGGAATCCGGATGGCGAGGAAGAAACATAGGGAGCAAAGTTAGTAGATGTTATAGACAGGAATATCCTAACACAACATGTGAAGAAGACACAAGGAAAAGAGGAGGGATACACCTAGCCTATTAGACCTGATTTTCACCCAGAACGTAGAAGACATCGAGAATTTGGAACATAAACTACCTCTAGGGGACAGTCACCATTGTGTCCTAGTCTTTGACTACATGATGAACTCAAACTTGTGACAAAGGGACAAGAGTTCTGGGAAAGGAGAATTGACTACAATAAAGGGGACTACAGGAGGATAATAGACTATCTGGGAGAAGTGCAGTGGGAGGAAGAAATTAGAGGAAAAATAGTCCAAGAGATGATGGACCTAGTCACACGGAAATGCCAGGAGGCCGAAGAGAGATTTATTCCAACAGTAAAGGAAAAAGTAAGATGGAATATAATAACCTATGGTTTAATAGACAGTGTCTGGAAGCAAAACTGAGAAACAGGAGGGAGTGGAGGAAGTACAGAAGAAAGACAAAGGACAGAGGACAACAGGATCAGTTGTAACAGAGGTAGGAACGATTACATTAATATAATTATCACTTTACTCCCTGGCGGACACAAGATCGTGTACTCCGGGGGTCGCGCTTCTGAGGGGACCCAGAACACTGGTTCTAATCCCACGATTACTCCATTGACTTTAGCATTATTATTACTATTATTATTATTATTATTAATTCTTCTGCTTCTGAGCCATCGTCATCATCTCTGTGACTCACCATTTGTCATGACCCAACACGTGATTGTTGACGGAAGATATTTGTATTGTCTGATAATGAAATATAATGAAGCCAACTTCCCGATGCAATCCTTTCGGTCGTGTTTACTATTGACTTTCGTTATGTTTATATATCTTTTTTTCTTGTTCTTTATTCATGCGTACACCTAAATAAATAAATAAATATATCAACATATCAACACATTTTCAAGGAATAAATGTATTTGTCTCTTTTTCTAATGTATATGTGTAAATATGTCTATCTTCATATATACACACACACAGACACACATATATAAATATATATATTGTGACGGGAAAGTGTTGGAGTATAGATGTTCGGCAGTCCTCCAATGGCAGGTGCCAATGCCTGGTCACACTTACAAAAAAAAGATAGACTGCTTGCCTGTTGTCTGTGGTAAGTTAGAGGGAGGAACACGTAAAAAACAAAGTATGAACAATGAAACTTTAATATATTTACTTTAAACATAAATAAAAATAAAGACAAACCTCGGGGAAATGAATAGTGCAATAAAATAACAAAGATAAATGCAAAAACAATGTGAGACAAAAGTAAATGGTAAAATGGTGCTGAGAATATTGGCTATGGCTGAGATCTCCCTTAGCATACAAAGCTATGTATGCCAGAGAGAGATGTCAACTCTTAGAGCACAAAGAATATTCTGAAGTGGATGGCTGGTCCAGGCTCAGACGTCGATTCAGGTAGATGGCGCTGAGGTCCAGTGTGCAGGTGTGCGGTCGGCGAGTCACCAATCAGGAGCAGGCAGGCTGGGATGGGTAGTTGGCTGGTTGACGACGAGCTGGCGTAGAGGGTGTGTGAAGTAGGGGGGTTTAGGGTACGTTTTGCCTCCTGGTCAAAACGTTTTGTGCTTCTTGTGACGTATCTTGAATGTAGCATCTTATACTTGTAGACTTTACGTAACTTTAGGTAGGGAAGAGCAGGCTCAATCTCTCTTGAAAGAGATTATTGTCACAATATATATATATATATATATATATATATATATATATATATATATATATATATATATATATATATATATATATATATATATATATATATATAATATATATATATATATATATATATATATATATATATATATATATATATATATATATATATATATATATAAGAAGGTCACTACCAAAGATACCTTACAAGCAGAACTTATTGCAGAAGGAGGAAAGAATCGAGGCAATTACAGAAGCACCATACTGTCCCCCGAGCTCAAAGCGGCAGCTAAAAGCCTTCGTGAGAACAAGGAGATAGTTGTCAGGAGAGATGACAAGTCGCCAATATATGTCATTCTTAAAAAAGACGAATATCTGGCGAAAATGAACATCATACTCTCTGACCAAACTAAGTTCCAAAGGGTAACGAAGGACACTACAGCCGAATTAAAAGCAAAGGTCAACAAACTACTCGAAACTGTGAACGCCAAGAAATCCGGACTCCACCTGCCAAAGATCATTGGGGAATATAAACCTGGATATGCGTATGGAAATGTCAAGACACACAAGCCTGGAAACCCACTTCGGCCAATCATTAGCCAGATACCCACACCCACGTACAGACTGGCGAAGCGACTCAACGGCCTGCTGACTCCTTATGTTCCTTGCGCCTTCAGCCTGAAGTCTCCAAAGGAATTTGTTGACTTACTGCGGGGCACACGGACCACAGGGATAAGAGCCTCGTTGGACGTAGAATCGCTGTTTACCAACGTACCTGTGGACGAGACAATCGGGATGATAGCCGACAGAGTGTATCGTGATCCAGCCTGTACTCCTCTTGACATACCAGAAAATATTCTGAGGAAACTACTCCAAGCTTGTACTAAAGAGGCACCCTTCTTGAGCCCGGATGGGCACATGTATAAGCAAGTAGATGGGGTCGCCATGGGTTCTCCCCTAGGTGTCCTGTTTGCAAACTTCTACATGGGTACCATCGAGCAAAAAGTCTTAGTCGACATGAACTTGAAACCGGCCATATACTGCAGGTATGTTGACGACATTTTTACACAGGTACCTGATGTCAGACATCTGCAGGAGCTGAAGGAGGCATTTGAGCAGAGTTCCGTGCTTCGTTTCACTTACGAGATGGAAAAGGATGGGAAGCTGCCCTTTCTAGATGTAACAGTCATGGAAAAAAGCGGAGGTTTCCACACTGCAGTCTACACTAAGGAAACGAACATAGGAATGTGCCTAAATGCCAACAGCGACTGCCCAGACAGGTACAAGAGGGGTGTTGTTAACGCATATGTCGACCGTGCTCTCAGCCACAGCTCAGAATGGAAGCAAGTCGACGAAGAACTCTGTAGGGTAAGGCAGGTCCTAGTCAACAACGGCTTCTCCAATGGTTTCGTCGAAGACATCATAAGAAGGAAAGTGAAACGCCATGCAACCTCTGAAGAGACAACTAACACAACACCTATACGCCCTATTAGACTATTTTACAGGAACTTCTTTTCCACAGCTCATAAAACGGAGGAAAGGGTCCTGAAAGATATTGTTAATAGAAACGTTATCCCTACAGACAAAAATCAGAGGATACAACTGACGATTTACTATAAAACCAGAAAAACGGCCAGCCTACTCATGAGAAACTCTCCAGACACCAAACAGAACGCTTTAAAAGAGACTAACGTCGTCTTTGCCTTCAAATGCCCTCTTGGGGACTGTAAGCTCCAAAAAACCCAGTATATAGGCAAGACAACAACATCTCTTTCTAGGCGTTTAACGATGCATAAGCAACAGGGCTCCATTAAGGAACATATAATCTCTTCCCACAACCAAACCATCGCCAGAGAAATCCTAGTAAACAACACAGAAATCATCGATAGATACAGCGATAGCAGGCGGCTTGACGTTTGCGAGGCACTACACATCAAGAAGTCAACACCAGCAATCAACAGCCAATTAATGCACAACTATATTCTACCCACCTCAAGACTCCGCTCCAATATAGAAGCATCAAGAAATATGGACCAATAGGCTTTCTACAAACACTTCTATTCAATACCCATTGTTTCATGTTCTGGCTTGTGTTGATGAAATTAATACCCTATTAATGCCACCTCTTGTTCTGTCTTGTGTTGATGAAATTAATACCCTATTAATGCCACCTCACCCCATCCACCTCACTAAAATGTAGATATAAAATCGTAGATGCGTAAGTTCTATTCAGTTGTGTATTTGTAAACTAAAGTCTTTGAAATGTAATAAGTTTTACGAAACGCGCTCGTGTCGCGTCAGACAAGAAATAAAAATGAATTTTGGAGAATTGATTTTTGATTTACCTCCAACAGTGAAAAGAAATGTACGAAAGATTGAGAAAATTCGTGTTAGAATTATTAATCTTACTTTTTCGGTCATATTTAATAATATATGTCTACAGGAAAGACTGCTACCAAAATATACTAATATATATATATATATATGCATATATATATATATATATATATATATATATATATATATATATATATATATATATATATATATATATATATATATATATATATATATATATATATATATGGGTCCCTACACTTGCACCAGAGGTGGTACCCCTCCTATATAAAAATATATATATATATATATATATATATATATATATATATATATATATATATATTATATATATATATATATATATATATATATATATATATATATTATATATAATAATCTTTTGAAAATATATCTATAATTTTTAATATATATTTTTGGTGGTTCCAGGTATGCCAACTGGGAACGGTGCTCGTCCCATCAGTGGCGGCGGAGGTGCGGGCGGCGGTGGGGTCTCTCCTGGGGGTGGCGTGAGCGGCCCTGGGGCAGGCGTGGGCAGCGTGGACGCCGAGGAGGATGAGGGCCCCGGTGGGAACACCAGGATGTTGGAGCTGGTGCCTCCCATAATCATAGTGTTGGTGGCCTCCCTGACCACCATCCTGGTGATGGCGCTCCTGGTGATTCTCCTCCTGAAGAGACGGAGCAGGCTGCGACGCCTGGAGCAAGAGATAAAGCAGGTGTGTGTAGTTACGTAGGGGTGTAGTTAGACAGGTGTGTGTGGTTACGTAAGAATGTAGTTAGGCAGGTGTGTGTTGTTACGTAGGAGTGTAGTTAGGCAGGTGTGTGTGGTTACGTAGGGGTGTAGTTAGACAGGTATGTGATGTGTGTTGGTGGTGTGTGTGTGTGGATGAGGAGTGGTGAGGCATGTTTAGTAGTAGATATATTAGTTGTAAAGGTGTCAGGAGGATGGTGTGTGTGAGCGTAGTAGTTGTTCAGGTGTGTAGTAGAGATCCAGGTGTGTGGTAGGGTTAATTAAGGTGTGAAGACAAATGCCGAGCATCTTTTAACAACTATGTGCCTTAATGTTCTCTAAACTGCTTTTGAACTGTCATATTTAACGATCAATATAAAAGAAAGGTTTCGTTTAAAGACAAAATAATCAGCATGTGATAAACGACATACAAAAACTGATGTTGACCAGACCTACACACTAGAAGGTGAAGGGACGACGACGTTTCGGTCCGTCCTGGACGATTCTCAAGTCGATTGTGATCCAGGACGGACAGAAACGTCGTCGTCCCTTCACTTTCTATTGTGTGATCTGGTGAACATATTTCAGCCACGTTATTGTGACTCATCACCTGCATACAAAGACTTATTTTGAACGCCATAAAGTTTGAAGCAATATTAACCAGTCTCCGTGGTGAGACACTCGCCTGGCGTTCCGCGAGCGCTTTGTCATGGGTTCGCATCCTGGCCGGGGAGGATTTACTGGGCGCAAATCCTTAACTGTAGCCTCTGTTTAACTCAACAGTAAAATGTATACTTGGTTGTAATAACGATTCTTCGCGGTGGGGATCGTATTCCAGGGACCTGCTCGAAACGCTACGCGTACTAGTGGCTGTACAAGAATGTAACAACTCTTGTAATTCTCTCAATATATATATATACATATATATATATATATATATATATATATATATATATATATATATATATATATATATATATATACATATATATGTATACATTTATATATATATAACTGAAAACTCACACCCCAGAAGTGACTCGAACCCATACTCCCAGAAGCAACGCAACTGGTATGTACAAGACGCCTTAATCCACTTGACCATCACGACCGGACATAATGAGGTGATAGCCGAGGCTATTTGAACCACCCCACCGCCGGCACTCGGATAGTAATCTTGGGCATAGCATTTTACCAAATCACCTCATTCTTTGGGGCACACGTGAGGAACACAAATGCGAAATGTCCGGTCGTGATGGTCAAGTGGATTAAGGCGTCTTGTACATACCAGTTGCGTTGCTTCTGGGAGTATGGGTTCGAGTCACTTCTGGGGTGTGAGTTTTCAGTTGCATATTGTCCTGGGGATCATTCAGGCTTGTTCACATTTGTGTTCCTCACGTGTGCCCCAAAGAATGAGGTGATTTGGTTAAAATGCTATGCCCAAGATTACTATCCGAGTGCCGGCGGTGGGGTGGTTCAAATAGCCTCGGCTATCACCTCATTATGTCCGGTCGTGATGGTCAAGTGGATTAAGGCGTCTTGTACATACCAGTTGCGTTGCTTCTGGGAGTATGGGTTCGAGTCACTTCTGGGGTGTGAGTTTTCAGTTGCATATTGTCCTGGGGATCATTCAGGCTTGTTCGCATTTGTGTTCCTCACGTGTGCCCCAAAGAATGAGGTGATTTGGTAAAATGCTATGCCCAAGATTACTATCCGAGTGCCGGCGGTGGGGTGGTTCAAATAGCCTCGGCTATCACCTCATTATGTCCGGTCGTGATGGTCAAGTGGATTAAGGCGTCTTGTACATACCAGTTGCGTTGCTTCTGGGAGTATGGGTTCGAGTCACTTCTGGGGTGTGAGTTTCAGTTGCATATTGTCCTGGGGATCATTCAGGCTTGTTCGCATTATATATATATATATATATATATATATATATATATATATATATATATATATATGTAGCCAGAACACACTTCTCAGCCTACTATGCAAGGCCGATTTGCCTAATAAGCCAAGTTTTCCTGAATTAATATATTTTCTCTAATTTTTGCCTTATGAAATGATAAAGCTACCCATTTCATTATTTTTGAGGTCAATTTTTTTTTTAGTGGAGTTTAAAATTAACGTAGATATATGACCGAACCTAACCAACCCTACCTAACCTAACCTAACCTATCTTTATAGGTTAGGTTAGGTAGGTAACCGAAAAAGTTAGGTTAGGTTAGGTTAGGTAAGTTAGGTAGTCGAAAAACAATTAATTCATGAAAATTTGGCTTATTAGGCAAATCGGGCCTTGCATAGTAGGCTGAGAAGTGCGTTCTGGCTACTAGGTATGACATATATATATATAATACCACAATGCAGTCGTATTCCACAACAGTGTGAAGGAACGGGACAATATTATCAATTAGCATTCATTCTTTGGATTACATATATATTCACAGTTACTGTGAGAAGCACCAGTGTGATATAAACAGTTATTGTGAGAAGCACCAGTGTGGTATACACAGTTACTGTGAGAAGCACCAGTGTGGTGTACACAGTTACTGTGAGAAGCACCAGTGTGGTATACACAGTTACTGTGAGAAGCACCAGTGTGATATACACAGTTACTGTGAGAAGCACCAGTGTGGTATACACAGTTACTGTGAGAAGCACCAGTGTGGTATACACAGTTACTGTGAGAAGCACCAGTGTGGTATACACAGTTACTGTGAGAAGCACCAGTGTGGTATACACAGTTACTGTGAGAAGCACCAGTGTGGTATACACAGTTACTGTGAGAAGCACCAGTGTGGTATACACAGTTACTGTGAGAAGCACCAGTGTGGTATACACAGTTACTGTGAGAAGCACCAGTGTGAGATACACAGTTTACTGTGAGAAGCACCAGTGTGGTATACACAGTTACTGTGAGAAGCACCAGTGTGGTATACACTGTTACTGTTGTGATAGCACCAGTGTGGTATACACAGTTACTGTGAGAAGCACCAGTGTGGTATACACAGTTACTGTGAGAAGCACCACTGTGGTATACACAGTTACGTAACAATAATGACAGCTGCAAATAAACAAATCGTAACAGAACAAATAATAGGTCATTTTTGGTTGTCAATTACTTCCCTCTGTCAAGCTCCTTCACAAAGCGTTACAATGATCTGTTACAAGGCGTTGATCGTCTGTGACTCTCTGCTTCTCTGTGCAACAGGTCAAGCTGAACAAGAAGGTGCGTGTACACAGCAGAGGTGAGGACAGCCCCTCCTCCAGGGACACCCCAGGTAAGCCAGCAGCTCTTCCGTTTTTGTTGCCTTTTGAAAGAGATTCAATCTTCTCTCGGATGGTAAATTGACATTTACTCGTTAGGAAAATCTTGAAACCCTGATGGTGCATTGTATTATATTATTGTTTTAAAAATGACTACGATTAGGTTTATTAAACCTATACGTGTCAGGAAAGCATTTTTTTTTGGTGTGGGGGGGGGGGGAGGGGGGGGTGTTGTGAGCTGTGGGGGATATTGTATATATCTATATATATATATATATATATATATATATATATAGATATATCTATATATATATATATATTATATATATATATATATATATATATATATATATATATATGCATATGTTTCGAACGCGTTTCGTAATAACCCTTTTTTATTTTCAAACACTTTAGTCTACACACCCAACTGTAACCTGAAATTACTAAACAGAGTTTTACTTATACTAACACCAAACAGCTTATCTGTCTTACATATACTCGCACTTGGGTGAGGTGATATGGTGCAAGAGTTTTGGATGAGGTGAACAAATTTGTGAGTCATCAGTTCCTTTATTATCAGATGTGTGGGATAGATGTGAAATATTTAGCTAGGGTAAATGGCTAAATACTCACTATAAATATTGAAAACTCACAAGCAGACATACTCTCTGCTTGTGAGTTTCTTTGAGATAGAAGCTCATATGAAGGACCTTTGTTTATAATCTCATCGGGGAGATATATCTGATTTCAAGTGCGCCAGGAGCCATAATATGAGACTATAGGTTGTTAAAAGGTTAGTAGCCAGGAAATAGAGTTCAGTCCCCAAAGAATACTATATGTAAATACAGTTAAATTTACATTCAAACACGGACACTCATCCACAACACATAAGTCGGTTAGCGGCTATACATAATTCAGTATATATGCAACATATGCATTACTAAAAACGTCCTGGCACCAATACATACACACTCAAATATTCACTAACAAACTCCCAACACTAATACATCTATCAATACAAAGCAAACAACCTACACGCAATTAAACAGGAACAACAGTTTGGCAAATGTTTACTCTCTGGAAACCCCGTCCATAAACAGGTTTTATTCTCATTCAACTTACATAGTCCATCACAATAGCACCGCGCAGTGCCCCACTACTTAACACAACACAAAAATGCTGCCGGAAAAGCTAGGTATGAAGTCCATGCAGCTCAGCACACAGGAACCACGAAAATTAGCAATTTTTTTGGAACAGATGAATATGGACCTGACCTTAAACACATGCATTGTGCTGCTGGGAAACTGGAATGAAATGAGGTGTCTGCATGTGTATTGTTAGTGTATAAATTGTATAACTGTATGTGTGCTTTTTTGAGGGTATAAATGGGTGTATAATTGTGTTTATAGTATATAAATGGGTGTATGAGTGAGCTTTTGAGTATATAAGTAGGTATATTTTTCAGGTTGTTTGTGAGTATATTAATAAATGTATAGTTCCGTGTATTGGAGTGTGTTGTGAATGTATAAATAAGTGTATAAGTGTTCTGATTTGAGTGCATAATTCTGTGTATAATAGGGTATCTTCCAATGTTAAAAAATATGCTGTTAGAGCATGTTTAGTGCATTGTGAGTGATTAAATTAGTGTTTTTTGTGTATAAAGGAGTGTGTTATTCGTTGCAAGTATGCAACGTATGTTGCATACTTGCATACTCAATGCAACATGCATGAGTATGTTGCAAGTGCAAAAAATGTGTGTGGAGGTATAAATTAATGTATTATGAGTGAATGAACGAGTTCGTTCTGAGTGTACAAATTAATATTCCTGTGTATGTATTTCTATAAATAAATATCTTGAATAATATAGATGAACAGTTCTCGCGAACACGGAAGCACACCCACAGTGCAGCCACAAGTCTGCACTTGTCACAACGTTAAAATGTGATGCGTTACATTCCGCTCCTTTAGCAATTCTCATTAAAGGTTTTACACTTCGTCAACATCAGTAACTAACCCATCACAGACAGGATTATTGTGGTCCTTGGAGACTTATGTAAATATATGCAGTATTTTCCCACACAAAGAAAATTACTTGGCCGAGACCATTTCTATTTTCACTCAGGAGACGTAAATTCGATTCTTTTTTGCAGAAGAGGAGTCACAATGACGTGGTTGAAATATGTTGACCAAACCAGGCACTAGAAAGTGAAGAGACGACGAAGTTTTGGTCCGTCCTGGACCATTCTCAAGTCGATCCTTTTTTGTGGGGGGGGGGGGGGTGATAATTGGTGTCTGAAACGGGAGAAGTACCAAGACAGTCTCCACAAGGTACCGGGTTTACCACCTCAATTTTCTGCTTGAAAATAGGCAATATTGGTATAATTCGTGCCAGCGGCATGCCCGAGAAAGCCGAAATCCATCGCATTTAAATTCTCTTTAAATTGAAGCTGTGGTTCTCTGGGGAAGGGTGTTTTTGTGGCTGGCTTACAACGCCTCTACTGGCAGAGAGAACTGTGGTTATGCCTTCAGTCGTGTATGTGTCTGTGGCCTCGAGGTCACTACAAAGGAGGTAGACTTTAGAGTAAAAACATATATGTATTGTAGATAACCTGTTGCAGCTAAGATATCCTCATATGCGCCTGACCACTCAAGCACACAGATGACACAAGTCTTTCATTACGACATCCTAAGTACGTCACAGATACACTGAGTTTGGATTAACAGTAAGAGATCAAATGTAGGAGAGTTGGACTAACGCAGCACATCAAACGAGAATGATAACACTAGTGAGGACTCATTATATTCCTCTCTCATGAAAGGGCTTCATTCTTAAAAGATACGTCAGCAGATTATTTCCAAGTTAAGGTGACCATACACAAAAGATTCTGGTTGTGTTACTCACCTCTTACTTTTTTATATATACAAGAGTTCTTACATTCTTGTAGAGCCACTAACAAGCATAGCATTTCGGGGAGGCCCTTAACCTATTTACTGCTGGGTGAACAGTGGCGTATAGTTAAGGATTTGCGCCGGTCAATACA
>NC_059650.1:303264-428264 GCF_020424385.1 Procambarus clarkii | reverse complement strand
ATCTCCCGGACCAGAAGGCACTAGTAAAGCTTGACTTCAACAGTGCTTTCAATCAAGTCAGACAAGACGCTGTCCTCAGGGCTGTACACAACCATTTCCGTCCCCTTTACCCGTTCATCTGATCGTGCTACAGTGGGGACTCTAAGCTTCTTTTTGGGGAGCATGAAATAAACTCCTGTGAAGGTGTCCAACAAGGTGACCCCTTAGCCCCTCTCCTTTTCTGCCTAGCTATCAAAGAGGTCACTGATAGTCTGACAAGCGAGCTAAACATCTGGTACCTGGATGATGGCACTCTAGCTGGAACTCCGGAAACCATTTTGGAGGATATAAGGAAAATCCAGGAGCAGGAAGCAGCCTTAGGCCTCATTCTCAATGCATCCAAATGTGAAATAATCTCCCGCAACCCAGACATCACTGGGCAAATACAAAATGTTCTTCCAGACATTCTCGTTGTCGAGCCACCGGACTGCACTCTCCTGGGTGCCCCCATTGGGCCACGAGCAATCGAGGAGGTCCTGGCTGCAAAAATCACTGATCTAAAGAGAATGTTGGACAGGATTGACAAGATTGATGCCCATGATGCTCTCTTTCTCCTCACAAGATGCCTGTCTCTCCCTAAGTTGACCTACTTTCTCAGATGTTCTTCATCCTACAGCAGCCCTAAGTTAAATGTGTACGACACCCTTCTGAGGTCCATGCTGGTGAAAGTCCTGAACCTGCCATTGGACGACTCTCAGTGGGAATAAGCAACCCTTCCTGTAAGACTCGGCGGCCTTGGTGTCCGCACAACCTCCCAAATTGCTCTACCAGCCTTCCTTTCCTTTTGCCACGCATCGCACGACCTCGTCAGAGATATCTTACCTGCAACCCTGAGAAATTCAGCAAAAATACACGATCCTGCTTTCACTGAATGTTCAAATCAGTGGGATGTTCTTGCAGTCCCAGCAGCCATTATAGAGCCAACAAAACAACACAAACAATCCGGCTGGGACCACCCTCTAGTGGAAAAAGTAGCTGATGCCATGCTCAGCGTCGCAACATCAGACAAGGAGAAAGCCCGCCTCAGAGGAGTGCGTGCCCCCCATGCAGGAGACTTCCTCCTGGCAGTACCCATGTCAGCAATGGGCACGCGCCTAGATCCAGAATCCCTTCGTGTAGCAGTGGCCCTCCGCCTTGGTGCCCCAATTCACACTGAATACAAGTGTATTTGCAACTGGGTGGAAGCAGACCAATACGGACTGCATGGGTTGCATTGCGAAAGCACAAAGAGCTGGCATGCAAGACACAACGAGGTCAATGACATCATCAAGAGAAGCCTCGTCTCAGCTAGGTGCCCAGCGGAGAGAGAACCTCGCATCCTAGGGGTCCAAAACCCGGATTTCCCCGCACTTCGCCCTGATGGCATCACCATATTCTCCTGGAAGGAGGGTAGACAGTTGGTGTGGGACTACACATGTGTATCCACCCTGGCTGACACCTATGTACACTTCGGAGCTGATCAAGCAAGTGGGGCGGCCAACCACAGGGAAACAGCAAAATCACTCAAGTACAGGCGACTGGAAGGTCAATACCTCTTTGTTCCCATAGCGTCAGAGACGCATGGCCCCTGGGGCAAGAATGCCTTGGGATTTCTCAAGGAATTGGGTTCCAAGCTCATTGACGTCACCAGAGACCCAAGGATGGGCACATGTATAAGCAAGTAGATGGGGTCGCCATGGGTTCTCCCCTAGGTGTCCTGTTTGCGAACTTCTACATGGGTACCATCGAACAAAAGGTCTTAGTCGACATGAACTTGAAACCGGCCATATACTGCAGGTATGTTGACGACATTTTTACACAGGTACTTGATGTCAGACATCTGCAGGAGCTGAAGGAGGCTTTTGAGTGGAATTCTGTGTTGCGTTTCACCTACGAGATGGAGAAGGATGGGAAGTTGCCCTTTCTAGATGTATCAGCCATGGAAAGGAGCGGACGTTTCCACACTGCAGTCTACACTAAGGAAACAAACATAGAAATGTGTCTTAATGCCAACAGTGACTGCCCAGACAGGTACAAGAGGAGTGTTGTTAACGCTTATGTCGACCGTGCTCTCAGCCACAGCTCAGGATGGAAGCAAGTCGATGAAGAACTCTGTAGAGTAAGGCAGGTCCTAGTCAACAACGGCTTCTCCAATGGTTTCGTTGAAGACATCATAAGAAGAAAGGTGAAACGCCATGCAACCTCTGAAGAGACAACTAACACAACACCTGTACCCCCTATTAGACTATTTTACAGGAACTTCTGTTGCACAGCTCATAAAACGGAGGAAAGGGTCATGAAAGATATTGTTAATAGAAACGTTATCCATACAGACAAAAATCAGAAGATACAATTGACGATTTACTATAAAACCAAGAAAACGGCCAACCTACTCATGAGAAACTCTCCAGACACAAAGCAGAATGCTTTAAAAGAGACCAATGTCGTCTATGCCTTCAAATGCTCACTTGGGGACTGTAAGCCTCAAAGAACTCAGTATATAGGCAAGACAACAACATCTCTTTCCAGGCGATTAACGATGCATAAGCAACAGTGCTCCATTAAGGAACATATAATCTCTTCCCACAACCAGACCATCACCAGAGAAGTCTTAACAAAAAACACGGAAATCATCGATAGATACAGCGATAGTAGGCAGCTTGATATCTACGAGGCACTACACATTAAGAAGACAACACCAGCATTCGACAGCCAATTAATGCACAACTATATTCTACCCACTTCAAGACTCCGCACCAATATAGAAGCATAAAGAAATATGGGCCAATAGGCCCTTTGCAGTTACTTTCATTCTTCCCTTTAACTTACCCAATATTATACCCATTGTTTCGTGTTCTGTCTTGTGTTGAAAGTTTGTTTTCCCCTCATCCAAAACTGTTGTAACATATCACCTCACCCAAATGCAGGTATAAAATGAAAGCTGTTTAAACTCTGTTCAGTGTTTGCAGGTTATAGTGGTGTGTGTAAACTGAAGTCTATGAAAATGTATTAAGTTATTACGAAACGCGTTCAAATGTCGCGTCAGACTAGAAATAAAAATGAATTTTGGAGAATTGTTTGGAGAATCTACTGTTTGGTGGGGGATTGTAGAGTATCAAGATTACAATCTTCTTCCCATCTACTGTCAGAGTTCCGTGTATGGAGTTCGTGCTTTCATTGGTACCCGAATTTTCCAGCTCATCAAACTTCCATTTCCGCTTTATTAGGAGTGCCACTCCTCCTCCCTGTCTCTGTGTCCTTTCTTTTCTTATCACCTGGTACCCCTCTGGAAAGATTGCATCCGAGATCATGCAATTTATTTTAATTTCCACTATTGCCACTATGTCTGGGTCTGCCTAACTAACTCTTTCTTTTATCTCTTCTGCTCTATTGGATACCCCATCAGCATTGGTGTACCAAACCTTGAGACTCTTCTTGGAAACTCTGGTGCCAGAGTTCCCCCTTTCGCCGGGGGTCTGGGGGGGGGCGAGTGGGGGCTGTGGGGGTGTCTGGGGGGGTGGTAGGGTGGTGCCTGGGAGTGCCTGGTAGGCGAATGGGGTCTGGGCATCTACGGGGGTAGGAAGGGCATAATGGGTCTGAAAGTTAGGGAGAGTCTGAATGGCATAGAGGGGGTTGAGAAATAGAGTGAGATTGAGAGTCAGATAGAGGTTGGGGGAAGAGGGATATTGAGCGCAGAGGTCTGAGAGGAGAAGGAAGCTTGGGTGCTGGGAGTGGAAGAGAGGGTGTATTAGTTAGGGGGGAATCAGGGGTAGGTGGGGGTTTTGGGGTAGAAGAGGGGAAGAAGGAGATAGGGGAAGGTGTTAAGGGGTCACAAAGTGAGGGGGTTAAATGTGGGCTGGAGGTGCATAGTAGGGGGGTTGAGGGTTGGGTGGGGTTTGGGGTGAGTGGAAGAGGGGTGCAGTGGAAACTGTGTGTGTGTGTGTGTGTGTGTGTGTGTGTGTGTGTGTGTGTGTGTGTGTGTGTGTGTGTGTGTGTGTGTGTGTGTGTGTGTATGAATACGTGTGTTCTCTCAAGCGAGTAACTAGATTTTCTTCTTATCACGAGGGTAGGCATGACAGATGCGTGACAGCACGCGACCGTGCGTCTTGTCTCAGGCGCCGGACAGCGTGACTGATCACGCTCTGTGAGGGAACTCCCGACTATGATTACCTCTCTTTATCCTTGTGTCCCTCCTTGGGTCATAACACCATTATCATCCCTCGTGTGACATGTTGGATATCTCTTATGTTCTTGATAAATCAATCCACCAAGCAACAACTTCTCATCTTCTGGGCATGATAAATATTCATAATTATGGATGCTTTGAGCAGTGCCAAACATTCATATGGAAAGACTAATATTCAGTTTATTAAAGAGCAAAATAATGATGCTAAACAGGTATATCAAATGACTTGAAACTGCTTGAGCATTGTCCAGTGCTTACCCAGCACAAGGCTTAAAGCCAGGCAACAATGTGAACAAATTTATAACTCAATTTCCACATGTGTCGTATAAACAGACTTTGTAATTAATGTCTTGTTTGAGCTTCTCATTGCCTCAGTGTATTCTGGCAGGCAGGACTGAAGTGTAGCAGATCGTAACTCGCTGTGTATCGCCAGACTTTAAGGCCACGGTATTGACTTTAGTGACTGCGTTCCTTTAGTAGTAATGAGAACGTCACGTGGTCTCGGCTGTATTACAGCTTTGACACGGTGTACCTGGATACATTATGGCAGTTTCACGTATGGTCTCCTCAGTACGACTGTCGTAGTGAATGTAGCACCCAGCGGTTACTCCTGTCTTGTCATCGACACCCACACTAATGATCACAGTTACCACAACAATCATCATAAATTCTTCCAATCGGTGACTATGATAGAAACTAGTGGGTATTCCCCCGGAGACCTGCAGTCAGGTCATTATGATAATCCCTTGAAACAACAAGACAGCATAGTCGTGTCTAGCAGGCCTAACCAACATCACCTGGGATTGCATAAATCTGAAATAAGTGTCTGTTGCCTTAACCCTCAACGATTTACTGTGAAGGTTCACTTGTAAAAGATTTCTCCCTGACAGAACTCCACTAACGACGCAGGTTCAGGTGGTTTGATGTGTGTGTGTAATTATTCATGTATTTGTTTTTTGTGTTGTTACTTTGCCCTGTGTTTTATTCATGCTTTAAGCGTTTTGTTTGTTTTTTATTTTCATTTGTTTGTTCATGGCTTGTTGTATGGTGTGTTTCTTGTTATATTTCATGTTGTTCATACTGATGTGCTTTGTTGTCGGTCTGTTTTGATTTATACTGCTATAATGTTTTATAATGTTTTAAATTGTTCCTCTGTTTTCTTGTTTTGCTTGCATTGCTTGCTTGTTTGTAATTGTTTTTCGTGTTGTATCTAGTTGTGCTTTTCTCATCCGTTTAATGTAACCTTCTCCAGTTTTGGTTATTGTTGTACTGTCGGTCCTTCTGGCCAGCGGTTTCTTGTTTTATTTTGTAATGTTTTACTTGTTGTTTTGTTGTTTTATTATATTTAACTTGCATGCTTGCATGTAAAAATAAAAATAAAAAAAAATAACGCGGGTTCAGATGCTTTGCTGTGGTGACTGTTCCACCAGTCACTTTGTCCAACACTGTGTTAACTTGACAGCACACTCTGAAATGAAGTCATTCCGAGAAATAAAGTTACAGTGAAAGATCCTTGTTGGCGTGCTGAGATACTATTAGACCCTGACCCTGAGTTGCTGCTTGGCTGGTGTTGACGTCGCATGCTTGCGATGGGAGGCCTTCTCCCTCCTGTGATGAGAGTAAACTCCGTGGGACTGGAGTTTAGGGGCCGTGTTGGCTATCCTCTAGTTGAGCTTGTCATGTGTGACATGCTCCGTGTTCCGGTCGACGACGACTACGGAGTTGAGCTGGTAACTGCTCACCGGGTTATTATAAAGTTGGCGGGGGAGGTGGTGTACCGTGCGTTCCCCCGCCGTTAAGAGGGGCGTTCCTTGTCGCTGCCGGATGGAGCCGGATCTGTGGCCATTACAGACCGTAGTGGTGCCCTGACCTACGTGAGTGTGCATGGGGCGCCCTTGGAGTTTCCCGAAGCTCTACTCCGGCGTTACTTCCAGCAGTTTGGTGCGGTCGTCAGTGTGCGGGTGCACACGCTGTCCTCAGGGAGGTATAAGGGTATGCGGACGAACATTCGTACCCTTGGGATGCGCCTGAGGTCTGACATTCCTTCTTCAGTCCGGCTTCTGGGGTACTACTTCCGGGTATACTATGCCCAGAAACCCCGTACCTACTTTCAGTGTGGCCTGTTGGGGCATCAGGCTGCCGGGTGCTCGGAGGCTGCAGTCGCTCCTGTGAACTTGTTCCGGGAGGAGGATTTCCCGCCGTTCCCTGTTGGGGTGGATTCCGTGGGCGAGGATGTGGACGTCCTGTTGGCTGCTGCGGCTTCCCCTGCGTCGCCCGACGGTTCTCCTGATAGTGTTGCCCCTCCTCCGGGTGTTCCGGTGCCGTCGGCTGATCTTCCTACCCCTGTCGCTGTCCCAGCTGCTCCCGGGGGTCTTCCAGATGGTCTCTGTGTGTCGTCGACGTCTTCGTCTTCCTCGTCTCCTGCTGCTGCATCTGGCCCTGCGCCCTCGCCGAGTGTCTCGTCTGAGCTTGGTGCTGGGGTGGCTGCGGAGCCTCCTACTGTGTGTGGCCTGGTTCCCCCTGTGGTGGAGGCTGCTGTGGTAAGTAAGTGGCAGTTACTGGAGTCAGAAGTGATACCGTTTGAGTCCCCTGTTTGAGGGCGTTTGTTGCTAAGGTTCCGGATGAAATGGCGTCCTCGGTGGATGTAAGGGACGCTTGGGGGTGGTTGCGTTGGGAGGCGTTCAATGTGCGGTTCCCGCGGGGCTTGTTCCCGGGTAAGTATGTCCACTGATTTTATGTTTTTTTTGCTGCTTGTAGTGTTGTGTGCCCATCTGGCATTTTGTTTGCCCTACTGTATTTTGTGCCCGTGCCTCTCCCTTTGTTTGTTGAGGGGCCGGCATTTTGCAGTGAGTGTTCTTATTTATGTATTTGTTTTTGTGTTGTTGCTTTCTCCTGTGTGTTCTATTCATGTGTTACCTTGTTAAGTTGGGTTTTCTTATTATATTTATTTTTACTTTGTTTTTATGGCTTGTTGTGTGTTGTGTATTTTCTTGTGTTGTATTTTCTTTTATACCTTATGATGTGTGTTGTTGTCGGTCCTTCCGGCCAGTGTTTGTTTAATTTGTTTATGTTGTTCCTGTGTTTTGTTTTATTGCTTGCATTGTTTGCTTGTTTTGTTATTGTTTTATATTATGTGTCTTGTTGTATGCTGTGTTTCTCATGCGTTTCTCCATTTTTGCTCATTGTTGCCCTGTGCTGTTGGTCCTTCTGGCCGGTGGCTTCTTGTTTTGTTCATTTTGTTTTCATGTAATTTTATTGTATTTATTGTATTTCTCTTGCATGCTTGCATGTAAAAAAAAAAAACAATAGACCCTGACCCTCATCAATCACGGGTGAGTGGTGGCTAATACACACCAGTAATTTTCTAAATATACAAGTAAAACTATCGCTTAAGAAATAATTTTCAATCCTCAATACAAAAATAATCAATATAAAATTATATTTCTGCTCATATCCCCTGAAGCTCAATTTATCATTACCTTCTCTCATCAATTACGTGCTTCTCTAATAAATCATTTAACTTGCTTAAATTTCATATTTAAAATCTAATTCAAAGTACTGAAACATATTACAAAGTACCGCGCTGTTCTTGGCAAAATAAAGTTTGGCAAAAGTCTCCCCAGGCTGAGGTAATCGTCCTCTCAAATAACAGATGGCACCACCAGTGTTGTGATGACGTCTCAATACCTCATCGTAAACACAGGGTTATATAGGTAATAGGGTGTACCCCATTTATCGGTGCATGTATGCGTTTAAGTTCTGAGCCTATGAGGACTGTGTTCAGAACTTCACAATTCCTGCTGTTTGGCAAGTATTTATGTGGCCTTATAAACTCTCTGGAGGTAGGGAGACTTTTTGCCCTGAAGGATCTTATCGTCTTACGTGTATGAGACAGCGTCACCAGTGTTTAGTGTTGCGGTGACGTCCTTGTTCAATGTTTAATTGGAAATAGCTCTAGACGTATTCGTTTTATGCTCAATTTGTGTTTTTGAGCTGGAACCTCCATTCAAGTTCTTTTAATTTCTTGTTATACTGCCAGTTGGAATGACTGCCAGACATATCTATATAAATAAAAATGGAAATGTTCGTTTGTTCAATATTGCTAATCTCTGAAAGTTCTTCACCGATTGCTTTGAAATTTTCACACAAACTTCCATTCGCATTCGAACGGGTTTTTATATACATACTATACAGATGTCATGTCTGTGATGAGAAAAAACATGTTTTTTTTAAACTGTTTTTCCATGTGAGGGAAATCTTCAAAACCTCTTTACTGATTGATTTGAAATGTTGACAAAACGTTCCATTCGAATACGTGATGTTTTTATATCCCTACTATATAGATTCCACACCTGTGACAGGTAAAAATATTTTTTTTTTAGAACAGCGCCATCTGTTGCATGTAATAGCAACACACGCTATACTAAATATGATACAATTCCATTTCAATGTTTCTGATTTCATTGATAAATAGAATTTTCATAGATTTCGATTTATTTTAATTTTGGTTTAATTATTTTGTGTGACATTGAATTGGAATTTAGCTGTGTTTTTTACTATGCAGTTAATTTCGAGAGTATATGTATAGATGCCGCACCTGTGACAGGTAAAAACGATGTCTTTTGTTTCAAAACAGTGCCATCTGTTTCACCTAGGAGCAACACATGCTCCTAAATATGTTACACTTCCATTTCAATGTTTCCAATTTCATTGATAAATTGAATTGTTATAGATTTTGATATATTTTAAATTTGACATAATTATTTTGTATGACATTGTGTTGGAATTGAGTTGTTTACCATACTGTTCAATTCTTGTGTATAGTTTTTTCTTTTTTTTTAATTTCGTTATATTTAATTGTTTGTTTCACTGATGAGAACATAAGATCACTTTATGTTCCCAATTGAGATGGGAACATCAAATCATTTAGGAATGCATTGGACCAGAGAGTGGGACATGGTGGGGAGGACAAGAGGACAGGGGAGGGGGTAATGGTGGGGAGGACAAGGGGAACGAGAGAGTTGGGGATGGTGGGGACTAGGGGACAGGGGAATGGAGAATGGTGGGGAGGACGAGGGGACGGGGGGGGTGGAGTGGGGAATGGTTGGGAGAACGAGGGGACGGGGGAGTGAGGAATGGTTGGGGAGGAGGATGGGATGGGGAGGAGGGAATGGTTGGGCTGTGGACTGGGAGACAGGGAAAGGTTGCCTATGGCTCAGCAACGCACATGCGTTGCTGAGCCACAGTACCGCGTGGCCAGGTACAGCTAGTCTGATATAAAACTAATGCTCAAGTACGCAGGAAGAATTGGACCGTTTACCTCACTTACAAGCTTCGGAATTATTATCGTATGTAAACTTTGGAATTATTATTTCATGTAATCTTCTAATAAATTATGTTTTCTCTTCCTTGAGAACAAATCTAAAAGTAGCCTGATGTAACACCAATTATTTTCACCAGAGTAGTACTGTTATATATTTTTATACAATTTATAAGTTAATCATAAAAAATACATTGGTGTGGGAACCGACCTGTGAGATTTATATTTATATAATTTATATGAATTTATATAGAATTTACATTTACGTTAATTTATATACTTCGATAGCAATTGGTATGATGATAAGTGGACTGTATTTCTGCAATAATCTCACAAATCGATCCTCTACACATTAGGGGGGGTTTATATTAAATTTATATATATGCAGCCAATCAAACTACAATATTAACTACACATTAGTGTACATTGAAGAGGTTCCTTATCTTATTGTACAGCAGGCCTTAGTCCACCAGGTATAACCAGGATGTAGACACCAAATTATCCTCTTTGAGGTAGCTTCCATCACCCAGTAACTGGTACACAAAGCATGCTTCCTCGTCTTGACCTGTCAAAAGGGCGCTAGCAATGAAGCCAGAATCCTAATATATGACAGCTATATCAGAGAAAACACTGTACATTGAACCATAAAGACCTAGGCTTAATTACCTTTAGTATGAGGCGATTTCGTATTCTAACCGGATCACCCTATCTACTGACATTAATGGCCAAAAATGATTAGATAAATGGGTTTCGGCAGAACACTTAGCTTGTATTTGTTGACAGCGTATTGATAATGGTACACCTTTGGTTTCCATAACACTTCGTCCAAGTGAAATTAACAGGAGCCGCATTTGCTCCCGTGCGCCTCTGTGGTCTAGCAATAACAATGGCTGACCACTCACAACTGACGCCTCCCTCACTTTGTAGAGATGTCAGTAACTGATTGAATAGTCACATTTACTTTATTTTAATTCTGATAATTAAGTTAATTTATATGAGATGTGTTTATGATGGTAAAGTCCAAAGACTAATGTATTTAAGAATAATTCCCACTTTTTAATTCTTTTTAATTTAAGAATAATAATTATTAATAATTGAATTTATAATAGTATGTGGTAATGATATCCCATTTTCTATAGACGGAAATTCCACTACAAGTTACATTTTCTATGGGGTAACTTGTTTATACAATGGCAGCAATATTATCTGCCTGTATGATATTATTAATTGGTGTCGGATTTTCCGACATAATTCCCCAGGGGCTGCTCACGGGTCGAAGTCCTATTTAGAACAGATGAACACCGATACTCCTTCTTTGAATTATTAGATTAATTTGATGTCAGTAGTTAGTAATCACACATTTGTGCGTCTGTTCGTACAGGACGGATGTCCCGTACTAGATTTGCAGGGGTTAGAAGTCTAATGCGATTTCATTTCCCTGTTAACTCTTGAAAAGCTAAAATTCAAGCCTAATTACATATTATTTAACCCAGAAGACTGAATGTGATCAAGTACTACAGTCAAGTATGATTCAGGGACTGCAGTGAGATCAGTGACATTAGATATAACTTGAAGTTTGTTCAGGTAACTGGTCACTGATATATAAACACTGAGGCCCATGGAATACATCTTGATTAAATAATAAATGTATCAAATCAGTCATCAGATTTATTGGGGTTTAATTTAGTTAATTGATTCAGAAGATTGAATAGCTCATCATTAAAGTAAAGTATGGTTCTGAGACTGCAGTGGGTTCAGTGACATTGGTTGCAGTGACTTGTAGCTGTTTAGGCTACTGTTCCCTGATTTGCCACTGAGGCCTCATGAACTCATCTTCAGCTATAAATGATGATACTAACATCAACCTCTGTTGGTATAGTCAGCTGTAATCTCCTTAGTATAATGCTACTGGAGAAATATAATCAGCTGACAAATTTAGATTTCTACTAGTATTGTTTATCTGCAGCCATAGGTCTCCTCAGGCTTGATACTGGGCCTGAGAGTAATTTACCTTATGCAGAATTTAACCTGGTTATGTCCTGATATTTAGTAGGGCTACCAATGAATCGATGGCAATAGTCTGTCCCTACAAGGAGACCGAAGTCGGTGAGGTGATCAGACTTAATATTATCTGCCAATTTTATTCCTCTATTTCTCAGGAATTTGGCTGTTGCTCTCAGACCTTGAACTTGTAGGTCTACTGGTATTTTGTCCACCACAATGGCTTGTACTCTAGAGACGTACCTGCCTAAACGTACTGATGGTTGTACCACCTGGTAGACTTGAGGTCCTGCATCTGTTACAAACCCCGAGATATTGAATGACATCTGGGCTACAGGCCTTAATTGTAGTTCATCTGCCAACTTTTTAGTGACATATGTTCTCTGGGACCCTTGGTCAAACAACCCACGGGTATGGACCTTGGTCCTCTTATTCTGGATGGTAATTTGGGCAGTAGGCAAAGTCGTATTACCTTTAGACTTTGCCGATTGGACACTCGTTGTTTGTTGCACCTTGCAGTACTGTACTGTGGTGGGAATGCTATCTTCCACCTTAGGGTTTGGAGACATTGTTTTGGTGTCTCTGCACAATGCTGCATGGTGCTGACCTTTGTTACACCTATTACAGGTGTGTAATTGGGTATCACAGTCGTTGATGTTATGTTTCCTGAGGCACCTCGTGCAATGTTGCAAATCTTTGAGTCGCTCAACACGGGCGTCACTATCAGGAAAATTAGGGCAGTGGTACAATGAATGTTTCTCATTGCAGAACAAACATGTTCCATAGCTTCCAGTACCCTTTGGTGTCACGTTCTTGGGTGACACAGTAACTATAGGCTTTGAGGGTCCCACTGCATATACGTCCACACTGCTACTGTTCCACTTTGGTGTTGAATTATATTGTCTAGATTGATTTGGAGAACCTTTGGTACTCTGTGGTTTACTATTATTGGTTTCTGAGGGTTTACTTGGTGGTTTTAATTTGTCATGTGTTCGTAATTGATGAACTACTGACTTTAAACCCTCAGATATTTCATTCATGGATAAGATACTTTTATTGTAATGAGCACTCATTTGTCTCAATATGTCCCTAGGTATTTTCTCCTGGACAATTATTTTCAAGACCCACTCAGCCCCGTTTGTATCTGCTGTCAGGCTGAGGGCCTTGATCAATGATTCTACCTCCAGCTTGAAGACTTGGAGTGAATCAGCTGAAGCCTCCGGTGGGGGTAAATGCAACAGCTCATGAACTAAATGTGATGTTCTTACTTCTGGATCAGCATAATTATCCTTGAGGAGTTTTACTGCCAGATCATAGCCGTCATTAGTTAATCTCAGATGGGATACTACTGTTTCAGCCTCACCTGATAATTGGCCTTGCAAATAAGAGAATTTACTACTCTTTGGTAAAGATTGTTTTGAGTCCACAAGGTCAACGAATTTGTTCCAAAATTCGTCCCAATCTTCCTCATCTTTTCCTGAGAAAGTGGGTAAATTAATTGGAGGGAGTCGAGCTTCAGCTTGACTCGTATTAGATGCAACTGTTGTTGTTGTTGCTGTTGCCTTGTTCTGGGCAATTAATTTGACGTAAGGCTGTAACGTGGCCTGAGTGTGATCTTCATAATTCGCAAGATGAACCATAATATCGTCTATTTCTGTTTCTGAAAAATTGGTGTTGGCAAGTTCAGCCACATATGTTGCTATTTGGCATTTGATTTGCTCAAATTTACCTGCAGCTGCTTGATAATAGCTTTCCAGGTCAGCATAATCAACTGGTGATTGTTGTGACAAATCTTCACATTTCTTGATCTGTCTTGTTAAGTGGACTTTAAGACCTGCAAGGGTTCTTCTCATTCTCCCTGCATTATCCATACTGGCTAGTTGGTGAAGCCTTGTGGGGCTTGTACTTGGGTCGCACATAATACTGAACAAGTACTGATGGTAGCCTAGGGTAAAATTTCTGCACTCGCTAGGCTGTAATCCTACCTCTACTAGAGGTTAGCACTTAAAATTAATACACATTATATATATACAATCATACACACTAATGATTTGAGTGATAAACCAGTGTCATGGAAGTACATTTAGGTTAGCTCTTCTATATCACCCTAGGATGGTATAGACACTAATTAATCACTCAAAGGTGTAATGATCATAAGTAAATTATTATATATACAACTCAAGTCGAGTTGATAAAATTTACACCCAAAATAGGGTCTGCACCATTCATTAATGGTGCTAGGTTGTTTAATATAGTACAACTGACTATGGTAATAATGGGACTAGGATGAACAATAAATAGTTCAACTAGTCAATGGTAATATCCTACCCTGTTGTGGGTTGGCAATTAGTATATATTATATTGTGAACACTACGCAATATATTAAATAATTCTTTATTTTGGAGAAATAATATACACAATTATTGATAATAGCCTCTTAATTAGCCTCTATAAAACTTCTAATATTATCAAGAAGTATTAAATATTATTAGTGACCTCGCGAAATAAAGTCCACAAAATTCGTAGATAATCTCTCGCGAAATTTAACACCACGAAATCCGCGAACAATCTCGCGAAGACACAGCCACTAATTTGGATGGCTTCAATATTAGCGCTGTCATCTCACGAAATAACACGCCACCAAATATCTGTGGGTGTCCCTGAAACCGCTGATGAGGCTGAACTGAACTGAGGGGGGCTCCTGAGCTCGCACGAGGCAACGCCGCCGTCTTTGACTGCTGGCTTTGTATAAATCACACTGCACTAGTATATTTAATGAATCCACTGATTAACTGGTTCATCCGGTACTAAGATGACCAAATAATCTGTCATCCGACTCGCAGATGACCAATAATGTGGGTTCATAGGACCAATCTGTCATCCGGTTCGAAGATGACCAAATAATCTGGGAACCGACCTGTGAGATTTATATTTATATAATTTATATGAATTTATATAGAATTTATATTTACGTTAATTTATATACTTCGATAGCAATTGGTATGATGATAAGTGGACTGTATTTCTGCAATAATCTCACAAATCGATCCTCTACACATTAGGGGGGGTTTATATTAAATTTATATATATGCAGCCAATCAAACTACAGTATTAACTACACATTAGTTAATACTACACATTAGTTAATCTTCAATGTACACTAATGTCGAGTGGTTAAGGGATCCTGTACATCAGATGCATGGCTTCTGGCAATATGAGTTCCAGTCACTTCTGGGGTGTGAGTTTTCAGTTGCATATATGCCTGGAGAGCCTTCAGGCTTGTTCACATATTATATATATATATATATATATATATATATATATATATATATATATATATATATATATATATATATATATATTAGTATATTTTGGTAGCAGTCTTTCCTGTAGACATATATTATTAAATATGACCGAAAAAGTAAGATTAATAATTCTAACACGAATTTTCTCAATCTTTCGTACATTTCTTTTCACTGTTGGAGGTAAATCATAAATCAATTCTCCAAAATTCATTTTTATTTCTAGTCTGACGCGACACGAGCGCGTTTCGTAAAACTTATTACATTTTCAAAGACTTTAGTTTACAAATACACAACTGAATAGAACTTACGCATCTCCGATTTTGTTTTTATATCTACATTTGAGAGAGGTGGATGGGGTGAGGTGGCATTAATAGGGTATTAATTTCATCAACACAAGACAGAACAAGAGGTGGCATTAATAGGGTATTAATTTCATCAACACAAGACAGAACACGAAACAATGGGTATTGAATAGAAGTGATTGTAGAAAGCCTATTGGTCCATATTTCTTGATGCTTCTATATTGGAGCAGAGTCTTGAGGTGGGTAGAATATAGTTGTGTATTAATTGGCTGTTGATTGCTGGTGTTGACTTCTTGATGTGTAGTGCCTCGCAAACGTCAAGCCGCCTGCTATCGCTGTATCTATCGATGATTTCTGTGTTGTTTACTAGGATTTCTCTGGCGATGGTTTGGTTGTGGGAAGAGATTATATGTTCCTTAATGGTGCCCTGTTGCTTATGCATCGTTATATGCCTAGAAAGAGATGTTGTTGTCTTGCCTATATACTGGGTTTTTTGGAGCTTACAGTCCCCAAGAGGGCATTTGTAGGCATAGACGACGTTAGTCTCTTTTAAAGCGTTCTGTTTTGTGTCTGGAGAGTTTCTCATGAGAAGGCTGGCCGTTTTTCTGGTTTTATAGTAAATCGTCAGTTGTATCCTCTGATTTTTGTCTGTAGGGATAACGTTTCTATTAACAATATCTTTCAGGACCCTTTCCTCCGTTTTATGAGCTGTGGAAAAGAAGTTCCTGTAAAATAGTCTAATAGGGGGTATAGGTGTTGTGTTAGTTGTCTCTTCAGAGGTTGCATGGCGTTTCACTTTCCTTCTTATGATGTTTTCGACGAAACCATTGGAGAAGCCGTTGTTGCTAGGACCTGCCTTCGTCGTTCTTGCTTCCATTCTGAGCTGTGGCTGAGAGCACGGTCGACATATGCGTTAACAGCACTCCTCTTGTACCTGTCTGGACAGTCGCTGTTGGCATTTAGGCACATTCCTATGTTCGTTTCCTTAGTGTAGACTGCAGTGTGGAAACCTCCGCTTTTTTTCATGACTGTTACATCTAGAAAGGGCAGCTTCCCATCCTTTTCCATCTCGTAAGTGAAACGCAGCACGGAACTCTGCTCAAATGCCTCCTTCAGCTCCTGCAGATGTCTGACATCAGGTACCTGTGTAAAAATGTCGTCAACATACCTGCAGTATATGGCCGGTTTCAAGTTCATGTCGACTAAGACTTTTTGCTCGATGGTACCCATGTAGAAGTTTGCAAACAGGACACCTAGGGGAGAACCCATGGCGACCCCATCTACTTGCTTATACATGTGCCCATCCGGGCTTAAGAAGGGTGCCTCTTTAGTACAAGCTTGGAGTAGTTTCCTCAGAATATTTTCTGGTATGTCAAGAGGAGTACAGGCTGGATCCCGATACACTCTTTCGGCTATCATCCCGATTGTCTCGTCCACAGGTACGTTGGTAAACAGCGATTCTACGTCCAACGAGGCTCTTATCCCTGTGGCCCGTGTGCCCTGCAGTAAGTCAACAAATTCCTTTGGAGACTTCAGGCTGAAGGCGCAAGGAACATAAGGAGTCAGCAGGCCGTTGAGTCGCTTCGCCAGTCTGTACGTGGGTGTGGGTATCTGGCTAAAGATTGGCCGAAGTGGGTTTCCAGGCTTGTGTGTCTTGACATTTCCATACGCATATCCAGGTTTATATTCCCCAATGATCTTTGGCAGGTGGAGTCCGGATTTCTTGGCGTTCACAGTTTCAATCAGTTTGTTGACCTTTGCTTTTAATTCGGCTGTAGTGTCCTGCGTTACCCTTTGGAACTTAGTTTGGTCAGAGAGTATGATGTTCATTTTCGCCAGATATTCGCCTTTTTTAAGAATGACATATATTGGCGACTTGTCACCTCTCCTGACAACTATCTCCTTGTTCTCACGAAGGCTTTTAGCTGCCGCTTTGAGCTCGGGGGACAGTATGGTGCTTCTGTAATTGCCTCGATTCTTTCCTCCTTCTGCAATAAGTTCTGCTTGTAAGGTATCTTTGGCGATAAGGTATCTTTCGAGACACAAAAGAAGGTCACTACCAAAGATACCTTACAAGCAGAACTTATTGCAGAAGGAGGAAAGAATTGAGGCAATTACAGAAGCACCATACTGTCCCCCGAGCTCAAAGCGGCAGCTAAAAGCCTTCGTGAGAACAAGGAGAACAAGGATTGTCTTCTGTGTTGGCATCGATATGTTCTTGTCATATCACATGATGCCAACACAGAAGACAATGTCCAACAGAATAGGCCAATTACACTGGATTAATCTTTGTGTTTAGATAGGAGCTGCCTCGTATGGGCCAATAAGCCTTCTGCAGCCTCTATGTTTCACCTCACATTTATCCCTTATGTATCCCCCATGTTTTCACCTTTATTGTATTATCACCTGACCCAGTGCAGGTATAAAATCAACTAGTATATATATATATATATATATATATGTCGTACCTAGTAGCCAGAACGCACTTCTATGCCTACTATGCAAGGCCCAATTTGCCTAATAAGCCAAGTTTTCATGAATTAGTTGTTTTTCGACTACCTAACCTACCTAACCTAACCTAACCTAACTTTTTCGGCTACCTAACCTAACCTAACCTATAAAGATAGGCTAGGTTAGGTTAGGTAGGGTTGGTTAGGTTCGGTCATATATCTACGTTAATTTTAACTCCAATTAAAAAAAATTGACCTCATATGTAATGAAATGGGTAGCTTTATCATTTGATAAGAAAAAAATTAGAGAAAATATATTAATTCAGGAAAACTTGGCTTATTAGGCAAATCGGGCCTTGAATAGTAGGCATAGAAGTGCGTTCTGGCTACTAGGTACGACATATATATATATATATATATATATATATATATATATATATATATATATATATATATATATATATATATATATACTCCTCTGGTGCCAATGTGGGGACCCATAGCCTCGGAGAAGAAAATAAAAAGTATTCAGAGGAGACCTTGTGGTCTCTCACTGGACACTAATATTATCTTCTCCTACCACCCCCATTCTTTTGTATGTACATATATATATTTACTTTATTTGAACTTTGTTACAAAAAAGGAGTTACATATGGGTTACAAAGATGGTTGTCATAGGTTGTCGAGTTCCTCCAGCTCCTCAGATGGCGGGCAGGAACCCTGGATGCAGTGCGCATTTCCCCTCTGTATCGCCACACTGAGGCGCTGGAAAAGAAAGCTTGCAGCTCTCGGGTCCCTTGTTGTTTCAATGAGCCTAGAACCCAGTTCCTTCAAAAAACTGGTAGCACTTTTACCCCAGGCGCCGAGCGTCTCAGAAGCAATGGGGACAAAATTGTAGTGGTGATCCAGTTCTCTATACTTACGGGATTTGGCTGCTTCCCTGTGGGTGGCAGCGCCACCTGGTTGTGCAACACTGAGGTTAATGTAGGTGTTAGCCAGGGTTGATACGCACGTGTAGTCCCATACCAACTGCTTGCCATTCTTCCAGGGGTTCACTGTGATACCATCCGGGCGACCAATAAGAGCATCAGAGTTACGGGGCGTTAGGTAACGGGGCTCTCTTTCAGCTGGGCATCCAGCTGTAGTGAGGCTCCTCTTGATGATGTCGTTAACTTCACTGTGCCTCGAGTGCCATCCCCCTGTGCTCTGGCAGAGTAGGCCATGGTGACCGTACCTGTCAGCCACCACCTCGCCGCAAATACACCTATATCTGGTGTGGATTGGGGCAGCAAGGCGGAGGGCCACAGCAATTCGGAGGGCGTGTGGTGTGAGACGCGTGCCAGTTGCCGACATTGGGGTTGCTAACAGGAAATCCCCTGCATGTGGTGCTGCTACTGCTGTGAGGCGAGCAATGTCGTGTTGTGTTGTTGCAGCACCCAGGCACTCTGCAGCAACTTGGTCTACAATGGGACCATCCCAGCTGGATTGCTTGTGGGATTTTGGGGATGGTGGTTGAGGTGATTGGCCTGCACGAGAGGCCCACTCTGTGGCACAGCGTGTAAAATTGGGATCATGTACACCTGCCAGCTGATGTAAGTGGGCAGGTAGAATTTCCTTCACAAGGTCGTCGGATGCTGATAAGGAGGACAGGAAGGCTGGAACAGCGATAAATAAACAGCGATAATAAATAAATCCTACTAAATATATATATATATATATATATATATATATATATATATATATATATATATATATATATATATATATATGTATATATATGTATATATATGTATATATATATATATATATATATATATATATATATATATATATGTATATATATATATATATATATATATATATATATATATATATATATATATATATTTGAGTGAGGTGGGAAGGATGATGTGGCATTAGAGGATATTAATAGGGTATTAAAAGTATCAACACAAGACAGAACACGAAACAATGGATATTGAATAGAAGTGTTTGTAGAAAGCCTATTGGTCCATATTTCTTGATGCTTCTATATTGGAGCGGAGTCTTGAGGTGGGTAGAATATAGTTGTGTACAACTATATTCTACCCACCTCAAGACTCCGCTCCAATATAGAAGCATCAAGAAATATGGACCAATAGGCTTTCTACAAACACTTCTATTCAATATCCATTGTTTCGTGTTCTGTCTTGTGTTGATACTTTTAATACCCTATTAATATCCTCTAATGCCACATCATCCTTCCCACCTCACTCAAATGTAATGCCACATCACCCTTCCCACCTCACTCAAAAGTAGATATAAAATCAGGGAATGCAAGTTCTAATCAGTTATATATATATATATATATATATATACACATATATATATATGTATATTTTGGTAGCAGTCTTTCCTGTAGACATATATTATTAAATATGACCGAAAAAGTAAGATTAATAATTCTAACACGAATTTTCTCGATCTTTCTTTTGTTTCTTTTCACTGTTGATGGTAATTGAAAAATCAATTCTCCAAAATTAATTTTTATTTCTAGTCAGACGCGACACTTGAGCGCGTTCCTACAGCCGAATTGAAAGCAAAGGTCAACAAATTGATCGAAACTGTGAACGCCAAGAAATCCGGACTCCACCTGCCAAAGATTATTGGGGAATATAAACCTGGATATGTGTATGGAAATGTCAAGACACACAAGCCTGGAAACCCACTCCGGCCAATCATCAGCCAGATACCCACACCCACGTAGAGTCTGGCGAAACGACTCAACGGCTTGCTGACTCCTTATGTCCATTGCGCCTTCAGCCTGAAGTCTCCAAAGGATTTTGTTAACTTACTGCGGGGAACATGGACCACAGGGATAAGAGCCTCGTTGGATGTAGAATCACTGTTTACCAACGTACCTGTGGATGAAACAATCAGGATGATAGCCGACAGAGTGTATCGTGATCCGGCCTGTACTCCTCTTGACATACCAGAAAACTTTCTAAGGAAACTACTCCAAGCTTGTACTAAAGAGGCACCCTTCTTGAGCCCGGATAGACACATGTATAAGCAAGTAGATGGGGTCGCCATGGGTTCTCCCCTAGGTGTCCTGTTTGCAATCTTCTACAGGAGATTAACTGTAGCTTGTTGGCGCTGAGTGTGGTGTGTAGTTTCCAACGTGAGTTCTTGTTGACGACATGCTATAGCCTTATCGGCTTGCTTCTTATCATGCTCGCGTTGCCTCTCCAGGTGACGTTGTTTTGCTTCAAGCTGTACTCGCTCACGCTCAAGGAGTAGTGTAGTCTCACGTTCCTGTTCTTCTTTTCTGATTGCAGCCTCTCTTTCTTTTATATGGAGAGCTTCTTTCGCCAGGGCCGCCTCACGTTCTTGTTGTTCTTTCTTTATGGCCGCCTCTCTTTCCCTCATTTGTAGAACTTCCTTCTGTTGTTGGAGGGCTTCTTTTTGTTGCTCCCGCTCGATCTTTGCAAGTTCGAGTTTGAGTTTCATAGTTGTCAAAGCATGTCTATCTGCAATAGAATAATTTTCGTGAGTTTCAGAGTCAATCTTCCCTTCATCTAAGAGGTGATCCAATATTAAATTGTACAATTAATTTTTGTTGGCTCCATGGGGAACATCTAGTTGATACTCGTGTGCAAGAGTTTGTAATTCGGTCTTCTTGGCACGACTTAAGTTCCCTATTTCACCTGGTTTATCGTTACGAAAAGCTTGGAGACGAAACATGGTGAAAAATAGCAAATAAATGTACAATGAATACTTGTGATATGGTAAGTGTCAGTAACAGGATAACGTGGCAACTGGTAACTATCCTGTGGAATTTTAATAGTTAACAATTAATGTTAATTTTAGTAGGGTAAATGATTAGTCAATCAAAAGCGCAGGAAATCTTGTACCCGGTACTCAATGTAAGAGAATAAGGGCAAGAAAATCCTACTAAATAAATGAAACCGATAGTTTCTAAAATAAATGAAACATTTAATTGTTTCAAAAGTGAATAAGGTAGTCCAAGAATGAAGGCAAACCTTGCCGAGTCTCTATTGGACAGAAGCAAGGATTTTCCCGCTAAATGAAATATGATACTTACAGAATTAGCGAACATTGTTCTCTGAAGAAAAAAGTAATTCCTTACCTAAGTAAATATCATCATCTCTGACCGACGTGTAGGGGTACGAGTGTCAACTGGTGACGAGAACTGCTGTTGAGGTCCCAACTCAGCAACTTAGTCCGTGCTAGAGGAACTATGGCCCTCTTTATCCTCCTTCGGTCGGATTGCAGAAGATAGGGTGCTTTGACCCGAAGACAAACCAAAGTACCAGGGTACCAAAATGATGATCTGTCTGAGATTGAGACATATCCTAGGGACAAAAGGTGGAAATCACGAGTAATAACACGGAGGGAGGGATAACCAATTAAGAGAATGACTGCGGCCTACAGTCACCACGTAATCCAAAGTTATCCCACACTCACCATATGCTACTCTCGGAACGCACAATACATACAGCACCATATAAATATTAAAAGTAATGAAAATATTGAAAAGCAACTGTATCAAAGCCAAGTACGTTTACCACAAATTGATGTTCTGGTACTAGTACCTGAGTGATGTCCTAGGACAGGCCCCCATTAAATGTGACGGGAAAGTGTAGGAGTGTAGATGTTCGGCAGTCCTCCTAATGGCTGGTGTCAATGCCTAGTCACACTTACAAAAAAAAGATAGCATGCTTGGATGTTTATCTGTGGTAAAGTAAGGGAAGACACGCAAAACACATAGTATGAACAATGAAACTTTAATTAATATAGAAAACAAATTAAAAACAAAGACAATCCCTTGGCTATGTACAGTGCAAACAAACAAGTCAAAAAAATATAACAAAAGAATGAAGAATAGGGATGACGTTACTCTACAATAATATAAAAACAAAGTGATTAAACAGGTGCTGAGAATATAGCACTAGCTGAGAAGCATCCACCTGATAGACAGCGTATATCAGTTAGTTGTTCACGGCTTGAGAGCACAAGGATATTCTGACTTCAGTGGCTGGTTCAAGCCCAGACATCGACTTGTAGAGGGCGCTGAGGTGCAGAGGTGCAGGCGGAGGGTCATCAATCAGAAGCAGGCTGGCTGGGAATGGTAGTTTGCTGGTTGATGACGGAGCCGGCATGGAGGGAGTGTGGAGTAGGGGGGAGTCTTGGGTACGTTTACCTCCTGGTCAAAACGTTTTGTGCTACTGGTAGACGTATCTTGAAGATAGCATCTTATTGTTGTATAATATACGTAACTTTATGTAGAGAAGAGCAGGCTCAATCTCTCTTGAAACTTACGGGAAGTTTAGCTGTAGCTTGTTGGCGCTGAGTGTGGTATGTAGTTTCCAACGTGAGTTCTTGTTAACGACATGCTATAGCCATATCGCCTTGCTTCTTATCATGCTCGCGTTGCCTCTCCAGGTTACGTTGTCTCTCTCTCTCTCTCTCTCTCTCTCTCTCTCTCTCTCTCTCTCTCTCTCTCTCTCTCTCTCTCTCTCTCTCTCTCTCTCTCTCTCTCTCTCTCTCTCTCTCTCTCTCTCTCTCTCTCTCTCTCTCTCTCTCTCTCTCTCTCTCTCTCTCTCTCTCTCTCTCTCTCTCTCTCTCTCTCTCTCTCTCTCTCTCTCTCTCTCTCTCTCTCTCTCTCTCTCTCTCTCTCTCTCTCTCTCTCTCTCTCTCTCTCTCCTCTCTCTCTCTCTCTCTCTCTCTCTCTCTCTCTCTCTCTCTCTCTCTCTCTCTCTCTCCTCTCTCTCTCTCTCTCTCTCTCTCTCTCTCTCTCTCTCTCTCTCTCTCTCTCTCTCTCTCTCTCTCTCTCTCTCTCTCTCTCTCTCTCTCTCTCTCTCTCTCTCTCTCTCTCTCTCTCTCTCTCTCTCTCTCTCTCTCTCTCTCTCTCCTCTCTCTCTTCTCTCTCTCTCTCTCTCTCTCTCTCTCTCTCTCTCTCCTCTCTCTCTCTCTCTCTCTCTCTCTCTCTCTCTCTCTCTCTCTCTCTCTCTCTCTCTCTCTTCTCTCTCTCTCTCTCTCTCTCTCTCTCTCTCTCTCTCTCTCTCTCTCTCTCTCTCTCTCTCTCTCTCTCTCTCTCTCTCTCTCTCTCTCTCTCTCTATATATATATATATATATATATATATATATATTGTGACGATGATCTCTTTCAATCTCTCTTGAAAGAGATCATCGTCACAATATATATATATATATATATATATATATATATATATATATATATATATATATATATATATATATATATATATATATATATAGAGAGAGAGAGAGAGAGAGAGAGAGAGAGAGATTGAGAGAAAGAGGGGGGGGGTACCACTTCTGGGGCAATTATAGGGACCCATAGCCTCAAAGAAGGGAACACAGAACACTCAAAGAAAACCTTGCCATTTAAATCTGAATACGTATGAGTGTTCGCTTCTCCTACCACCCCCTGTTTTTATGGTGTACACTTTATTATGCAAGGTTATACAGTTACATATATGATTTTATATAAAAATGAACAGTGAGAGGACATAAGAAAAAGTTAGCGTCCTAGAGGCTGTATATTTCCTAGAACTCCTCCGACGCCGGGCAGGAATCAAGGACGCAGCGGGCATTCCTCTTCTGGATCGCGACACTCAGGCTCTGAAAGAGAAAACTTGCCGCTCTAGGGTGTTTTGTAGTGTCAATGAGCTTGGAACCAAGATCCTTAAGAAACCTTCTTGCATTCTCTTCCCATGGTCCAAGGATCTCAGACCCTATTGGAATGAAGTTGTACCGATGATCTAATTCCCTGTACTTGGCTGACTTGTATCTATCTCTGTGTGTCGCCGCGGCTCCTGCTTGGCCGGCAGAGAGGTTGATGTATGTGGTTGCCAGGGTGGATACGCAAGTATAGTCCCATGCCAACTGTCTGTCACCCTTCCATGGGCGCAATGTGATTCCGTCTGGTCGGCCGGCAAAGCTAACACAGACACGGTTCAATAGGTTGCAGGGCTGTCTCTCCGCTGGACACTGAGCAGAGGCATGGCTTCTTTTAATGATGTCATTGACTTCGTCGTGTCTAGTGTGCCAACAACCAGATTTTCCGCAGTGCAGGCCATGCAATCCATATTCGTCAGCATCTGCCTCGCCGCAAATACACATATGAACAGTGTGGATAGGGGCAGCAAGACGGAGAGCGACTGCATACGGAGCTCCTGCGGATCAAGACGTGTGCCTGTCGCAGACATGGGGACTGCCAAAAGGAAGTCCTCTGCATGGGGAGCCTGCACAGCTGTGAGGCGTGCACGATCACTAGGGGTTGTTGCTGCCTCCAGCGAAGCTGTGGCTTCATTGTCTACAATGGGGCTATCCCAACTGGATTGTTTCTTTGCTTGTGGCATGGTTGGACTGAGTGTTGGGTCTGCCATGGCACCCCATTCCGTGTAGTGGGGGTCCTGTATCCCCGCTACATCACTCAGGGTGTCAGGTAGAATTTCCTTAACCAGGTCGTCTGATGCTGAGGAGGAAGACAGGATGGCTGGGACAGCAATTTGGGTAGCAGTGCGGACACCCAAGCTACCGAGCTTAACAGGAAGAGTGGCTTGTTTCCACTGGCATTCATTGAGGGAGGGGTTAACCGCTTTTCCTAGCATGGTCTTCAGTAACATAGCATGGTATTACGACCCGGTCACCCGGGTCGTAATACCTGGGTGACTGGTAGGGGTCCAACGCCACCATCACCCGGGTCGTAATACCTGGGTGACTGGTAGGGGACCAACGCCACCATCACCCGGGTCGTAATACCTGGGTGACTGGTAGGGGACCAACGCCACCATCACCCGGGTCGTAATACCTGGGTGACTGGTAGGGGACCAACGCCACCATCACCCGGGTCGTAATACCTGGGTGACTGGTAGGGGACCAACGCCACCATCACCCGGGTCGTAATACCTGGGTGACTGGTAGGGGTCCAAAGCCACCATCACCCGGGTCGTAATACCTGGGTGACTGGTAGGGGACCAACGCCACCATCACCCGGGTCGTAATACCTGGGTGACTGGTAGGGGACCAACGCCACCATCACCTGGGTCGTAATACCTGGGTGACTGGTAGGGGACCAACGCCACCATCACCCGGGTCGTAATACCTGGGTGACTGGTAGGGGACCAACGCCACCATCACCCGGGTCGTAATACCTGGGTGACTGGTAGGGGACCAACGCCACCATCACCCGGGTCGTAATACCTGGGTGACTGGTAGGGGACCAACGCCACCATCACCCGGGTCGTAATACCTGGGTGACTGGTAGGGGACCAACGCCACCATCACCCGGGTCGTAATACCTGGGTGACTGGTAGGGGACCAACGCCACCATCACCCGGGTCGTAATACCTGGGTGACTGGTAGGGGTCCAAAGCCACCATCACCCGGGTCGTAATACCTGGGTGACTGGTAGGGGACCAACGCCACCATCACCCGGGTCGTAATACCTGGGTGACTGGTAGGGGACCAACGCCACCATCACCTGGGTCGTAATACCTGGGTGACTGGTAGGGGACCAACGCCACCATCACCCGGGTCGTAATACCTGGGTGACTGGTAGGGGACCAACGCCACCATCACCCGGGTCGTAATACCTGGGTGACTGGTAGGACCATCGCCACCATATTTCCACCTGCCTATAACCTTATAATTACTGTGAGAGCGTCGTCTACACCTGTGGTGGCCTTTTACCTACACTCTCTACTTATTTATACTCAAAGTCAATATTATGTCGAATTCAATCCTACATGGGTGTATGTGAGTGTTTGATAGTACTCTGGTGTGTGTTTGTGAATGCGTGTGTGTTTGTGATTACTCTGGTGTGTGTCTGTGAGTACTCTGGTGTGTGTCTTTGAGTACTCTGGTGTGTGTCTTTGAGTACTCTGGTGTGTGAGTCTGTGAGTACTCTGGTGTGTGTCTTTGAGTACTCTGGTGTGTGAGTCTGTGAGTACTCTGGTGTGTGTCTGTGAGTACTCTGGTGTGTGTCTTTGAGTACTCTGGTGTGTGTGTCTGTGAGTACTCTGGTGTGTGTCTGTGAGTACTCTGGTGTGTGTCTGTGTGTACTCTGGTGTGTGTCTTTGAGTACTCTGGTGTGTGTGTCTGTGAGTACTCTGGTGTGTGTCTGTGAGTACTCTGGTGTGTGTCTGTGAGTACTCTGGTGTGTCTGTGAGTACTCTGGTGTGTGTCTGCGAGTACTCTGGTGTGTGTCTGTGAGTACTCTGGTGTGTGTCTGTGAGTACTCTGGTGTGTGTCAGTGAGTACTATGGTTTGTGTGTCTGTGAGTACTCTGGTGTGTGTCTGTGAGTACTCTGGTGTGTGTCTTTGAGTACTCTGGTGTGTGTCTTTGAGTACTCTTGTGTGTGAGTCTGTGAGTACTCTGGTGTGTGTCTGTGAGTACTCTGGTGTGTCTGTGAGTACTCTGGTGTGTGTGTTTACAAACACTGAGCTCAAGCTCTAGAGTCCCGCCTTTTAGCATTATTCTTATTTCTTCTCTGCTAACTTGATGTTTAAAAAGTCTACACAATTCGACTTTTGATGTTTTATTCGGCTCATCTGATTGTTATGTAACCACGTGTCTCCACATTTTACAAACAGTTATATGTGTCATCATTGTAAACGGCACCAGATATCCTGTATTTTGTAGTCATGGCTCCTTATATGACTTATTTGACTCTAGCAGTATAAGTAGCATAGTCGATGCAGGAGTAGAACTGCCAGTGCCTGCTATGTTACCTGGATCATACCTGGAGAGGGTTTCAGGAGTTCTTCTACTCCCCAAGCCCGGCCCCAGAGCCAGGCTCGGCTTGTGATAACTAGGTCCACCAGGCTGTTACTTGGCTGTTGCGGCCCGCAGGCCCACATATCCACCACAGCCCGGTGGGTCCGGCACTCCTTGCACTGTCCAAGTGCAAGGAGTGCCGGACACTTGCTTGGATATAACATTAGCAGGATATGCATAAATTTGTGTACACATGTGGTAAAAGGAAAGAGCTCTTTGCTGTGATATAAAGTTAATAAACGTTCTGATTATATCAGAGGTGGTTAAATAAAAATAAAGTTAAATATAAAGTCTTACAAAATAATATAAAGTCCAATAGTTGCACTTCGGACGTATGTTATGGTTCATGAAACTCTTATGTGTCTACTTACGAGATGTGCGACTCGTAAGTTCGATCATGGTGGTTTCCACGTTCACTCTAGAAGAGCTCGTTGAGGAGCTCGAAGGCGCTGCGAGGTTGACCATAAAAATTATATTCTTGGACGACCTCGCAGCGCTCCCTATCCTATAAACTACTTTGTGAAGCAGACTCCGCAGCCAGTGATCAAGGAGAGTTGAACACATCTCGTAACTGGACCAGTGTTTGATTGTCGTGTCCTGGACTCTAACTGTTGAAATGGTCCAGGAAGTTTATAAGTTTTGTTCTTTATTTAGATGCGTTTAAGGCCTTGCGCGTTATTTTGGTTTAGGAAATCTACGCTGAGGTGGTACAGGACCTCTCAGAGATAGGTTTACCCTTGTGCATATACTAAAGGACTTGTATATATTGCAACAAAGAAATGTACTCAGGTTAAATTCATTTAACTTAAATTAAATTCTAGTTTTCACCTGTTGGACCATTCTTTCAGTTTGTCCAAGCCATCTTGCAGCCGCTTATTATAATCCTCATATTTTTTTCCAGCATTAGCAAACATTGAGAGGGATAAGTCTATTCAGTTTGGAAGATCCTTTACGTGTATGAGATATAGGATAGTTCAGGAAACTCAACCTTGTGGGACTCTGCCAGTGACATCGCGCCACTCTGAGATCTCACCCCTCTCGGTAACTCATTGTCTTTTGTTGCATAGGTACTCCATTGTCGAGTGGCTCCCCTTCCCTGTCACTCCTGCCTGCTTCTTCAACTTATGCACTAATCTCTCATGGGGAAACTGAGTCTAAGGTTTTCTGACAATCCAAAAATTTCCAGTCTGCCCACCAATCTCTTTGTCTAAATTCTGTATCTTGAATGTCTATGTCATGGAATTCAAATTAATCTGTGAGGCATGACTAAGCGTCCCTGAACCCGTACTGGTGGTGTTACAATGTTTCTTCACTCAAGATGTTCTACTGATATTTTTGTTCAAAATTTTCTCCATCACTCTCACACAGGTCACTGTGTGTACTCACCTAGTTGTGCTTGCGCGGGTTGAGCTTAGGCTCTTTGGCTCCACCTTTTAACTGTCAATCAACTGATGTACAGATTCGTGAAACTACTGGACTCAATCAAATCTACATTTGAGACTGTGAATGGAGTCTGCCTCCACCACTTCACTGCCTAATGCATTCAAATTGTTAACTATTATGACACTGAAAGAGTTCTTTCCATTGTCTCTGTGGCTCCTTTGGGTTGACCGCCTCTCAACGGTCAATCAGCTAATGTACAGGTTCCTGAGCCTACTGGGCTCTATCATATCTACACTTAAAGCTGTGTATAGAGTCAGCCTCTACCACATCACTTCCTAAGGCATTCCATTTGTCTACTACTCTGACACTGAAAAATTTCTTTCTAACGTCTCTATGGCTCATTTGGGCACTCAATTTCCACCTGTGTCCCCTAGTGCGTGTGCCCCTTGCGTTAAAAAGTCTGTCTTTATCTACCCTTTATCTACCCTGTTTTTATCTATCTGGGAGCCGGCCGGACGGCCGACCGGACAGCACGCTGGACACGTGATCCTGTAGTCCCGGGTTCGATCCCGAGCACCGGCGAGAAACGATGGGCAGAGTTTCTTTCACCCTATGCTCCTGTTACCTAGCAGTAAATAGGTACCTAGGTTAACAGTTGACAGTTGACAGTTAGTCAACTGTCACGGGCTGCTTCCTGGAGGTGGAGGCTTTAGTGTCCCCGCGGCCTGGTTGAGGACCGGGCCGCGGGGACGCTAAAGCCCCGAAATCAACTCAAGATAACCCTATCATTACCTCTGAAAATCTTGTATGTGGTGATCATGTCCCCTCTAACTCTTCTGTTTCCCAGTGACGTGAGGTTTAATTCCCGTAGTCTCTCCTCGTAGCTCATACCCCTCAGTTCGGGTACTAGTCTGGTGGCAAACCTTTGAACCTTTTCCAGTTTAGCCTTATGCTTGACTAGATATGGGCTCCATGCTGGGGCCGCATACTCGAAGATTGTTCTGACATATGTGGTATATAATGTTCTGAAAGATTCCTTACACAAGTTTCTAAAGGGCGTTCTTATGTTAGCCAACCTGGCATATGCCGCTGATGATATCCTCTTGATGTGAGCTTCAGGTGACAGGTCTGGCGTGATATCAACCCCCAGGTCTTTCTCTCCCTCTCTGACTCTTGAAGTATTTCATCTCCCAAATGATGCCTTGTATCTACGGGAGATGAACCTCACATCCCTGGAAAACTGAAGAGTAAGGGGAGTTGCCACCAGACACACTGTGTGCGTGTGTGCTCACCTAGTTGTACTCACCTAGTTGTGCTTGCAGGGGTTGAATTCTGGCTCTTTGGTCCCGCCTATCAACTGTTAATCAACTGGTGTACAGATTCCTGAGCCTACTGGGCTCTATCAAATCTACATTTGAAATAGTGTATGGAGTCTGCTTCCACCACATCACTACTTAATGCATTCCATTTGTTAACTACTCTGACACTGAAAAAATTCTTTCTAATGTCTCAGTGGCCCATCTGGGTACTAAGTTTACCCTTGTTCGTGTTCCACTCGTTCTAAAGGGTTTGTTTTTGTCCACCCTGGGGCCTCGTAGCCTGGTGGATAGCGTGCAGGACTCGTAATTCTGTGGCGCGGGTTCGATTCCCGCACGAGGCAGAAACAAATGGGCAAAGTTTCTTTCACCCTATGCTCCTGTTACCTAGCAGTAAAATCGGTACCTGGGTGTTAGTCAGCTGTCACGGGCTGCTTCCTGAGGGTGCAGGCCTGGTCGAGGACCGGGCCGCGGGGACACTAAAGCCCCGAAATCATCTCAAGATAACCTCAAGATAACCCTGTCAATTCCCCTGAGAATTTTGTAGTTGGTTTTCATGTCTCCCCTTATTCTTCTGTTTTCCAAGGATGTGAGGTTAATCTTCCTTAGCCTTTCCTCGTAACTCATACCTCTCAGTTCCGGGACCAGTCTGGTGGCATATCTCTGAATCTTCTCTAACTTTGATTTGTGTTTAACTAGGTATGGACTCCAGGCTTGAGCTGCATACTCCAGGATTGGTCTTACATAAGTGGTATACAAGGTCCTGAACGATTCTTTACACAAGTTTCTAAAGGCAGTTCTCATTTTTCACCAGTCTAGCATATGCCGCTGATGATATCCTTTTGATGTGGGTCCTCTGGGGACAGGTTCGGTGTGATATCAACCCCTAGATCTTTCTCTCTGTTTGACTCTTGTAGGATATGACCTCCAAATGGTACATTGAATTCAGCCTCCTGTTCCCTTCGCCTAATTTCATTACTTTACACTTTCCTGCGTTGAACTATAGTAGCCATTTTCTAGACCATTCCACCAGTTTATCCAGGTCGTCCTGTAGTCTCTGTCTATCTTCATCTCTCTTGATTCTTCTCATAATTTTTGCATCATCAGCAAACATGGAGAGGAATGAGTCTATACCCGCTGGAAGATCGCTTACATATATTAGAAACAGAATGGGTCCAAGTACAGAGCCCTGTGGGACTCCGCTGGTGACATCTCGCCACTCTGATGCCTGTGTGTGTGTGTACTCACCTATTTGTGCTTGCGGGGGTTGAGCTTTGGCTCTTTCGTCCCTCCTCTCAACTGTCAATCAACTGGTGTACAGATTCTTGAGCCTACTGGGCTCTGTCATATTTACATTTGAAATTGTGTATGGAGTCAGCCTCCACCACATCATTTCCTAATGCATTCCACCTGTTAACTACTCTGACACTGAAAAAGTTCCTTCTAACATCTCTGTGGCTCATGTGGGTACTCAGTTTCCACCTGTGTCCCCTTGTTCGCGTCCCACCAGTGTTGAATAGTTTATCTTTGTTTACCCGGTCGATTACCCTGAAGACTTTGTAGGTATTGATCATGTCTTCCATTACTCTTCTGTCTTCCACTGTCGTAAGGTGCATTTACCGCAGCCTTCCCTCGTAACTCATGCCTCTTAGTTCTGGGACTAGTCTAGTGGCATACCTTTGAACTTTTTCGAGCTTCGTCTTTTGCTTGACAAGGTACGGGCTCCATGCTGGGGCCGCATACTTCAGGATTGGTCTTACATATTTGGTGTACAAGATTCTGAATGATTCCTTACACAGGTTCCTCAACGCTGTTCTGATGTTAGCCAGCCTCGCATATGCCGCCTACGTTTTTCTTTACGTGGGCTTCAGGAGACAGGTTTGGTGTGATATCAACTCCTAGATCTTTCTCTCTGTCCATTTCATTAAGTACTTCATCTCCTATTCTGTAACCTGTGTCTGGCCTCCTGTTTCCACTGCCTAGTTCATTAATTTGCATTTACTCGGGTTGAACTTCAACAGCCATTTGTTGGACCATTCACACAGTCTGTCTAGGTCATCTTGTAGCCTCCTACTATCATCCTCAGTTTCAATCCTCCTCATAATTTTTGCATCATAAGCAAACATTGAGAGAAACGAGTCTATACCCTCTGAGAGATCATTTACATATATCAGAAACAGTATAGGTCCAATAACTGACCCCTGCGGGACTCCACTTGTAACGTCTCGCCAATGTGAGACCTCACCCCTGACACTGACTCGTCGTCTCCTGTTGCTTAGGTACTCCTTTATCCAATGGAGTACGTTCCTTTTCACTCCAGCCTGCATCTGCAGCTTTTTCACTAGCCTCTTGTGTGGTACTGTATCAAAGGCTTTCTGGCAATTCAAAAATATGCAGTCTGCCCACCTTCTTTTTATTTCCTCGTCATAGAGTTCAAGTAACCCTGAGATTCAGGACCTGCCATCCCTGAACCCATGTTGATGCTGTGTTACAAAGTTCTTTCGCTTCAGTTGTTCCACTAGCTTTCTTTGCACAATCTTCTCTATCAGCGTGCAATGGTATGCAGGTTTGGGACACTGGCCTGTAGTTCAGTGCCCCCTGTCTATCCCATTTCTTGTATATCGGGACTACGTTAGCTGCTTTCTAAATTTCTGGCAGTTCCTCTGTTGCCAGTGATTTGTTATACACTATGGAGAGTGGCAGGCACAGTTCTTCTGCTCCTTCCTTTAGTATCCAAGGGGATATTCCATCTGGGCCTATAGCCTTTGTCACATCCAACTTTAGTAAACACTTCCTTACTTCCCCACTGCTAATCCTGGAATGTTTGTGTGTGTGTGTGTGACTATGTTTAGGTAAAAATCCTTGATGAATAATGTGAAAATGTTTAACCAAAAAGCAAAACGAATCATGAAATATTTGAATGCTCTGGTGTATTCCAACACATTTTCAAGTTCTTCATACAATAATCTAAACCAAATATGTACTTGAAGAAATTCTTTTAAGTCTCAACACCTCAAACGACTGATCTCTCTCACGTTCTGTAATTTCAGTGTATACAAATGAGAGCAATTCAACAGTGGATATATCAGACTGGTATAATTCAACAGTCTGTTATATGCACAGACTAGTATAAGAGGTGATCTTTAATGCCTATGTTGTGGTTAGGGTGGAAGGTCAGGCGGTCATGTACAATATTCATGGGGCTGTCACCTTGCCCAAGCTACGGTAATGGGGTAAAAGAAATTAAGATACAGTTAAATATTCAGAGAGAAATTAACCTATTCATTAACATATTTATAAAGTGGTTATTTCACACCTGGTTCTGAGAGACAGTTATTTCATTGATCTTACTGAGAAAACTAACGGGAGTTCTAACCTAAGCTCCAGTTAATTTTCTCGTTGACAGATATCACGTCTATGTGATGTCTCTGTGTAAATTATCTTTCTGTTATCAACTTTGCAATATTTGTGTTGCAACAATGATATATGAGAGCCGTAATGTTGCCACACTCGTGAATGTGTTGTCCTCTTATGCTCGTGTCGGTGTCGTCATAACTTGTTCAGCACTTCTTGTTGTTGTTGTTGTTGTTCACAACGTGTGTCGTACTTGTCCTTGTTTTTTAAACAGGTTCTGTACTCGGTGTTTTCAACTCCTTTTCTTTGCACTTTTCGTTGGCTTTACACATTGTTTTGTGTTGGTCGTTGTCTTCACAAAGTGTTATGAACTTGTCGTTGTCTTCACAAAGTGTTGTGAACGTGTCGTTGTCTTCACAAAGTGTTGTGAACTTGTCGTTGTCTTCACAAAGTGTTGTGAACGTGTCGTTGTCTTCACAAAGTGCTGTGAACGTGTCGTTGTCTTCACAAAGTGTTATGAACGTGTCGTTGTCTTCACAAAGTGTTATGAACGTGTCGTTGTCTTCACAAAGTGTTGTGAACGTGTCGTTGTCTTCACAAAGTGTTATGAACTTGTCGTTGCCTTCACAAAGTGTTGTGAACTTGTCGTTGTCTTCACAAAGTGTTATGAACTTGTCGTTGTCTTCACAAAGTGTTGTGAACTTGTCGTTGTCTTCACAAAGTGTTGTGAACGTGTCGTTGTCTTCACAAAGTGTTGTGAACGTGTCGTTGTCTTCAGAAAGTGTTGTGAACTTGTCGTTGTCTTCACAAAGTGTTGTGAACGTGTCGTTGTCTTCACAAAGTGTTGTGAACGTGTCGTTGTCTTCACAAAGTGTTGTGAACGTGTCGTTGTCTTCACAAAGTGTTGTGAACGTGTCGTTGTCTTCACAAAGTGTTGTGAACGTGTCGTTGTCTTCTCAAAGTGTTGTGTACTTTACAGAACGTGAGAGAGATCAGTCGTTTGAGGTGTTGAGACTTAATAGAATTTCTTCAAGTACATATTTGGTTTAGATTATTGGATGGACAAGTAATTTGAAAATGTGTTGGAATAAGGGATAAGAGCCTCGTTGGACGTAGAATCGCTGTTTACCAACGTACCTGTGGACGAGACAATCGGGATGATAGCCGACAGAGTGTATCGTGATCCGGCCTGCACTCCTCTTGACATACCAGAAAACATTCTGAGGAAACTACTTCAAGCTTGTACTAAAGAGAAACCCTTCTTGAGCCCGGATGGGCACATGTATAAGCAAGTAGATGGGGTCGCCATGGGTTCTTCCCTAGGTGTACTGTTTGCAAACTTCTACATGGGTACCATCGAGCAAAAAGTCTTAGTCGAAATGAACTTGAAACCGGCCATATACTACAGGTATGTTGACGACATTTTTACACAGGTACCTGATGTCAGACATCTGCAGGAGCTGAAGGAGGCATTTGAGCAGAGTTCCGTGCTGCGTTTCCCTTACGAGATGGAAAAGGATGGGAAGCTGCCCTTTCTAGATGTAACAGTCATGGAAAAGAGCAGAGGTTTCCACACTGCAGTCTACACTAAGGAAACGAACATAGGAATGTGCCTAAATGCCAACAGCGACTGCCCAGACAGGTACAAGAGGAGTGTTGTTAACGCTTATGTCAACCGTGCTCTCAGCCACAGCTCAGAATGGAAGCAAGTCGACGAACTCTGTAGGGTAAGGCAGGTCCTAGTCAACAACGGCTTCTCCAATGGTTTCGTCGAAGACATCATTAGAAAGAAAGTGAAACGCCATGCAACCTCTGAAGAGACATCTAACACAACACCTATACCCCCTATTAGACTATTTTACAGGAACTTCTTTTCCACAGCTCATAAAACGGAGGAAAGGGTCCTGAAAGATATTGTTAATAGGAACGTTATCCCCACAGACAAAAATCAGAGGATACAACTGACGATTTACTGTAAAACCAGAAAAACGGTCAGCCTACTCATGAGAAACTCTCCAGACACAAAGCAGAACGCTTTAAAAGAGACCAACGTCGTCTATGCCTTCAAATGCCCTCTTGGGGACTGTAAGCTCCAAAAAAAACAGTATATAGGCAAGACAACAACATCTCTTTCTAGGCGTTTAACGATGCATAAGCAACAGGGCTCCATTAAGGAACATATAATCTCTTCCCACAACCAAACCATCGCCAGAGAAATCCTAGTAAACAACACAGAAATCATTGATAGATACAGCGATAGCAGGCGGCTTGACGTCTGCGAGGCTCTACACATCAACAAGTCAACACCAGCAATCAACAGCCAATTAATGCACAAATATATTCTACCCACCTCAAGACTCCGCTCCAATATAGAAGCATCAAGAAATATGGACCAATAGGCTTTCTACAAATCACTTCCATTCAATACCCATTGTTTCGTGTTCTGTCTTGTGTTTAGGAATTTAATATCCTATTAAAACCACCTCACCCCATCCACCTCACTCAAATGTAGATATAAACAAATCGAAGATGTGTAAGTTCTATTCAGTTGTGTATGTGTAAGCTAAAGTCTTTGAAAATGTAATAAGTTTTACGAAACGCGCTCAAGTGTCGCGTCAGACTAGAAATAAAAAATGAATTTTGGAGAATTGATTTTTGAATTACCACCAACAGTGAAAAGAAACGTACGAAAGATCGAGAAAATTCGTGTTAGAATTATTAATCTTACTTTTTCGGTCATATTTAATAATATATATATATATATATATATATATATATATATATATATATATATATATATATATATATATATATATATATATATATATATATATATGTCGTACCTAGTAGCCAGAATGCACTTTTTGGACTACTATGCAAGGCCCAATTTGCCTAATAAGCCAAGTTTTCCTGAATTAATATATTTCCTCAAATTTTTTTGTTATGAAATGATAAAGCTACCCATTTCATTATGTATGAGGTAAATTTTTTTTTATTGGAGTTAAAATTAACGTAGATATATGACCGAACCTAACCAACCCTACCTAACCTAACCTAACCTATCTTTATAGGTTAGGTTAGGTTAGGTAGCCGAAAAAGTTAGGTTAGGTTAGGTTAGGTAGTCGGAAAAAAAAATTAATTCATGAAAACTTGGCTTATTAGGCAATTCGGGCCTTGCATAGTAGGCTGAGAAGTGAGTTCTGGCTACTAGGTACGACATATATATATATATATATATATATATATATATATATATATATATATATATATATATATATATATATATATATATTTTTTTTTTAATATAGAAGGGAGTACCACCTCTAGCTGGAAGAAGGGGGACCCATAGCCTCGGAGGAAACCAAGCATAACGCATTAGAGGGAATGTTTAGATCCCTTCCAATACAGTTTCTGTGTGCTTTTCTCCTACCACCCCCTTCCTTTTTTATTTTTTGTGCTTTATTATGCATTTGATGGTTACAAGATATACATGGGTTGATTCAAAAATAATAATGCAAAAAGGTGCTTAAAGGTTATGGATCTCTTGAAAAACACAACAATGGGAAACATTGATGAATGTCACAGACGGGTTCGATCATTGTTGCAAGTCAAACACTTCTTCGAATTCCTCTGAAGTTCGACTAGTGCCCAAGACGCAACAGGCATTTCCCCTCTGAATCGCAACACTGAGGCGCTGGAACAAGAAACTTTTTGCTCTCTGGTCTTTTGTAGCACTGATCAATTTGTCCCCCAATTCCTTCAGGAACTTCAATGCACATTTTCCCCATGAACCGAGGGTATCCGAGCCGATCGGAACAAAGCTGTAGCAGTGTGCTAGACCTCTGTATTTAATAATTTTCTGCGATTCCCTGAAAGAAGCAGCACCACCGCTTTCACGTGTGCTGTAGTGGAGGTAGGTACTGGCCAGTGTGGCAGCGCACGTGTAGTCCCATACCACTTGCTTACCATCCTTCCAAGGTAGCAAGGTGACCCCATCAGGGCGCTTCTGAGGGTCGTTAGGTCTGGATAAGTGTGGTTCTCTTTGTGCCGGGCAGCGGGCTGTGGCGAGGCTCCTCTTGATGATGTCGTTGACTTCTTCATGTCTTGCGATTTTACCCTGTGATTTACGACATACCAGACCATGACGACCATATTGGTCTGCCATCGCAGTTCCGCAGATGCACCTATGTTCGGTGAGGATCGGGGCGGCAAGGCGAAGGGCAACTCCAATGCGGAGAGCGTCATGACTGAGGCATATATATATATATATATATATATATATATATATATATATATATATATATATATATATATATATATATATATGTCGTACCTAATAGCCAGAACGCACTTCTCAGCCTACTATTCAAGGCCCGATTTGCCTAATAAGCCAAGTTTTCATGAATTAATGTTTTTTCGTCTACCTAACCTACCTAACCTAACCTAACCTAGCTTTTTTTGGCTACCTAACCTAACCTTACCTATAAATATAGGTTAGGTTAGGTTAGGTAGGGTTGGTTAGGTTCGGTCATATATCTACGTTAATTTTAACTCCAATAACAAAAAATTGACCTCATACATAGAGAAAAGGGTTGCTTTATCATTTCATAAGAAAAAAATTATAGTAAATATATTAATTCAGAAAAACTTGGCTTATTAGGCAAATCGGGCCTTGAATAGTAGGCTGAGAAGTGAGTTCTGGCTACTAGGTACGACATATATATATATATATATATATGTCGTACCTAGTAGCCAGAACGCACTTCTCAGCCTACTATGCAAGGCCCGATTTGCCTAATAAGCCAAGTTTTCCTGAATTAATATATTTTCTCTACCTTTTTTCTTATGAAATGATAAAGCTACCCATTTCATTATGTATGAGGTCAATTTTTTTTATATTGGAGTTAAAATTAACGTAGATATATGACCGAACCTAACCAACCCTACCTAACCTAACCTAACCTATCTTTATAGGTTAGGTTAGGTTAGGTAGCCGAAAAAGTTAGGTTAGGTTAGGTTAGGTAGGTTAGGTAGTCGAAAAAACATTAATTCATGAAAACTTGGCTTATTAGGCAAATCGGGCCTTGCATAGTAGGCTGAGAAGTGCGTTCTGGCTACTAGGTACGACATATATATATATATATATATATATATATATATATATATATATATATATATATATATATATATATATATATATATATATATATGTCGTACCTAGTAGCCAGAACTCACTTTTCAGCCTACTATGCAAGGCCCGATTTGCCTAATAAGCCAAGTTTTCCTGAATTAATATATTTTCTCTAATTTTTTTCTTATGAAATGATAAAGCTACCCATTTCATTATGTATGAGGTCAATTTTTTTTATTGGAGTTAAAATTAACGTAGATATATGACCGAACCTAACCAACCCTACCTAACCTAACCTAACCTATCTTTATAGGTTAGGTTAGGTTAGGTAGCCGAAAAAGTTAGGTTAGGTTAGGTAGGTTAGGTAGTCGAAAAACAATTAATTCATGAAAACTTGGCTTATTAGGCAAATCGGGCCTTGCATACTAGGCTGAGAAGTGCGTTCTGGCTACTAGGTACGACATATATATATATATATATATATATATATATATATATATATATATATATATATATATATATATATATATATATATATGTCGTACCTAGTAGCCAGAACGCACTTATCAGCCTACAATGCAAGGCCCGATTTGCCTAATAAGCCAAGTTTTCATGAATTAATATGTTTTCTCTAGTTTTTTTCTTACGAAATGATAAAGCTACCCATTTCATTATGTATGAGGTCAATTTTTTTTTATTGGAGTTAAAATTAACGTAGATATATGACCAAACCTAACCAACCCTACCTAACCTAACCTAACCTATCTTCATAGGTTAGGTTCGGTTAGGTAGCAGAAAAAGTTAGGTTAGGTTAGGTTAGGTAGGTTAGGTAGTCGAAAAAACATTAATTCATGAAAACTTGGCTTATTAGGCAAATCGGGCCTTGAATAGTAGGCTGATAAGTGCGTTCTGGCTATTAGGTACGACATATATATATATATATATATATATATATATATATATATATATATATATATATATATATATATATATATATATATATGTCGTACCTAGTAGCCAGAACTCACTTCTCAGCCTACTATGCAAGGCCCGATTTGCCTAATAAGCCAAGTTTTCATGAATTAATATATTTTCTCTAATTTTTTTACTTATGAAATGATAAAGCTACCCATTTCATTATGTATGAGGTCAATTTTTTTTATTAAGTTAAAATTAACGTAGATATATGACCGAACCTAACCAACCCTACCTAACCTAACCTAACCTATCTTTATAGGTTAGGTTAAATTTAGGTAGCCGAAAACTTTAGGTTAGGTTAGGTTAGGTAGGTTAGGTTGTCGAAAAAATATTAATTCATGAAAACTTGGCTTATTAGGCAAATCGGGCCTTGCATAGTAGGCTGAGAAGTGAGTTCTGGCTACTAGGTACGACATATATATATATATATATATATATATATATATATATATATATATATATATATATATATATATATATATATGTCGTACCTAGTAGCCAGAACTCACTTTTTGGCCTACTATTCAAGGCCCGATTTGCCTAATAAGCCAAGTTTTCCTGAATTAATATATTTTTTCTAATTTTTTTCTTATGAAATGATAAAGCTACCCATTTCATTATGTATGAGGTAAATTTTTTTTATTGGAGTTAAAATTAACGTAGATATATGACCGAACCTAACCAACCCTACCTAACCTAACCTAACCTATCTTTATAGGTTAGGTTTGGTTAGGTAGCCGAAAAAGTTAGGTTAGGTTAGGTTAGGTAGGTTAGGTAGTCGAAAAACAAATTAATTCATGAAAACTTGGCTTATTAGGCAAATCGGGCCTTGCATAGTAGGCTGAGAAGTGCGTTCTGGCTACTAGGTACGACATATATATATATATATATATATATATATATATATATATATATATATATATATATATATATATATATATATATCGTACCTAGTAGCCAGAACTCACTTTTCAGCCTACTATGCAAGGCCCGATTTGCCTAATAAGCCAAGTTTTCATGAATTAATATATTTTCTCTAATTTTTTTCTTATGAAATGATAAAGCAACCCATTTCATTATGTATGAGGTCAATTTTTTTTATTGGAGTTAAAATTAACGTAGATATATGACCGAACCTAACCAACCCTACCTAACCTAACCTAACCTATCTTTATAGGATAGGTTAGGTTATGTAGCCGAAAAAGTTAGGTTAGGTTAGGTTAGGTAGGTTAGGTAGTCGAAAAGCAATTAATTCATGAAAACTTGGCTTATTAGGCAAATCGGGCCTTGCATAGTAGGCTGAGAAGTGAGTTCTGGCTACTAGGTACGACATATATATATATATATATATATATATATATATATATATATATATATATATATATATATATGTCGTACCTAGTAGCCAGAACTCACTTCTCAGCCTACTATTCAAGGCCCGATTTGCCTAATAAGCCAAGTTTTCCTGAATTAATATATTTTTTCTAATTTTTTTCTTATGAAATGATAAAGCTACCCATTTCATTATGTATGAGGTCAATTTTTTTTTATTGGAGTTAAAATTAACGTAGATATATGACTGAACCTAACCAACCCTACCTTACCTAACCTAACCTATCTTTATAGGTTAGGTTAGGTTAGGTAGCCGAAAAAGTTAGGTTAGGTTAGGTTAGGTAGGTTAGGTAGTCGAAAAAACATTAATTCATGAAAACTTGGCTTATTAGGCAAATCGGGCCTTGAATAGTAGGCTGAGAAGTGCGTTCTGGCTATTAGGTACGACATATATATATATATATATATATATATATATATATATATATATATATATATATATATATATATATATATATATATATATATATATATATGTCGTACCTAGTAGCCAGAACGCACTTCTCAGCCTACTATGCAAGGCCCGATTTGCCTAATAAGCCAAGTTTTCATGAATTAATTGTTTTTCGACTACCTAACCTACCTAACCTAACCTAACCTAACTTTTTCGGCTACCTAACCTAACCTAACCTATAAAGATAGGTTAGGTTAGGTTAGGTAGGGTTGGTTAGGTTCGGTCATATATCTACGTTAATTTTAACTCCAATAAAAAAAAATTGACCTCATACATAATGAAAAGGGTAGCTTTATCATTTCATAAGAAAAAAATTAGAGAAAATATATTAATTCAGGAAAACTTGGCTTATTAGGCAAATCGGGCCTTGCATAGTAGGCTGAGAAGTGCGTTCTGGCTACTAGGTACGACATATATATATATATATATATATATATATATATATATATATATATATATATATATATATATATATATATATATATATATATATATATATGTCGTACCTAGTAGCCAGAACGCACTTCTCAGCCTACTATGCAAGGCCCGATTTGCCTAATAAGCCAAGTTTTCATGAATTAATATATTTTCTCTATTTTTTTCTTATGAAATGATAAAGCTACCCTACATTATGTATGACAATTTTTTTAGTTAAAATTAACGTAGATATATGACCGAACCTAACCAACCCTACCTAACCTAACCTAACCTATCTTAATAGGTTAGGTTAGGTTAGGTAGCCGAAAAAGTTAGGTTAGGTTAGGTTAGGTAGGTTAGGTAGTCGAAAAACAAATTAATTCATGAAAACTTGGCTTATTAGGCAAATCGGGCCTTGAATAGTAGGCTGATTCAGGAAAACTGGCTATTAGGTACGACATATATATATATATATATATATATATATATATATATATATATATATATATATATATATATATATATATATATATATATATATATATATATGTCGTACCTAGTAGCCAGAACTCACTTCTCAGCCTACTATTCAAGGCCCGATTTGCCTAATAAGCCAAGTTTTCCTGAATTAATATATTTACTATAATTTTTTTCTTATGAAATGATAAAGCAACCCTTTTCTCTATGTATGAGGTCAATTTTTTTTTATTGGAGTTAAAATTAACGTAGATATATGACCGAACCTAACCAACCCTACCTAACCTAACCTAACCTATCTTTATAGGTTAGGTTAGGTTAGGTAGCCCAAAAAGGTAGGTTAGGTTAGGTTGGTTAGGTAGTCGAAAAACAATTAATTCATGAAAACTTGGCTTATTAGGCAAATCGGGCCTTGCATAGTAGGCTGAGAAGTGCGTTCTGGCTACTAGGTACGACATATATATATATATATATATATATATATATATATATATATATATATATATATATATATATATATATATATATATATGTCGTACCTAGTAGCCAGAACGCACTTCTCAGCCTACTATGCAAGGCCCGATTTGCCTAATAAGCCAAGTTTTCATGAATTAATATATTTTCTCTAATTTTTTTCTTATGAAATGATAAAGCTACCCATTTCATTATGTATGAGGTCAATTTTTTTTATTGGAGTTAAAATTAACGTAGATATATGACCGAACCTAACCAACCCTACCTAACCTAACCTAACCTATCTTTATAGGTTAGGTTCGGTTAGGTAGCCGAAAAAGTTAGGTTAGGTTAGGTTAGGTAGGTTAGGTAGTCGAAAAAACATTAATTCATGAAAACTTGGCTTATTAGGCAAATCGGGCCTTGCATAGTAGGCTGAGAAGTGCGTTCTGGCTACTAGGTACGACATATATATATATATATATATATATATATATATATATATATATATATATATATATGTCGTACCTAGTAGCCAGAACTCACTTCTCAGCCTACTATGCAAGGCCCGATTTGCCTAATAAGCCAAGTTTTCCTGAATTAATATATTTTTCTAATTTTTTTCTTATGAAATGATAAAGCTACCCATTTCATTATGTATGAGGTCAATTTTTTTTATTGGAGTTAAAATTAACGTAGATATATGACCGAACCTAACCAACCCTACCTAACCTAACCTAACCTATCTTTATAGGTTAGGTTTGGTTAGGTAGCCGAAAAAGTAGGTTAGGTTAGGTTAGGTAGGTTAGGTAGTCGAAAAAACATTAATTCATGAAAACTTGGCTTATTAGGCAAATCGGGCCTTGCATAGTAGGCTGAGAAGTGCGTTCTGGCTACTAGGTACGACATATATATATATATATATATATATATATATATATATATATATATATATATATATGTCGTACCTAGTAGCCAGAACGCACTTCTCAGCCTACTATTCAAGGCCCGATTTGCCTAATAAGCCAAGTTTTCATGAATTAATATATTTTCGTCTACCTAACCTACCTAACCTATGAGGTAGCTTTTTTTGGCTACCTAACCTAACCTTACCTATAGATATAGGTTAGGTTAGGTAAGGTAGGGTACCTTAGGTAACCTAATATATCTTCGTAATTTTAACTCCAATTAAAAAAATTGACCTCATACATAGAGAAAAGGGTTAGGTTATCATTTCATAAGAAAAAAATTATAGAAAATATATAATTTCAGGAAAACTTGGCTTATTAGGCAAATCGGGCCTTGCATAGTAGGCTGAGAAGTGAGTTCTGGCTACTAGGTACGACATATATATATATATATATATATATATATATATATATATATATGTCGTACCTAGTAGCCAGAACTCACTTTTCAGCCTACTATGCAAGGCCCGATTTGCCTAATAAGCCAAGTTTTCATGAATTAATATATTTTCTCTAATTTTTTTCTTATGAAATGATAAAGCAACCCATTTCATTATGTAAGAGGTCAATTTTTTTTTATTGGAGTTAAAATTAACGTAGATATATGACCGAACCTAACCAACCCTACCTAACCTAACCTAACCTATCTCTATAGGTTAGGTTAGGTTAGGTAGCCGAAAAAGTTAGGTTAGGTTAGGTTAGGTAGGTTAGGTAGTCGAAAAGCAATTAATTCATGAAAACTTGGCTTATTAGGCAAATCGGGCCTTGCATAGTAGGCTCAGAAGTGAGTTCTGGCTACTAGGTACGACATATATATATATATATATATATATATATATATATATATATATATATATATATATATATATATATATATATATATATATATATATATGTCGTACCTAATAGCCAGAACGCACTTCTCAGCCTACTATGCAAGGCCCGATTTGCCTAATAAGCCAAGTTTTCATGAATTAATGTTTTTTCGTCTACCTAACCTACCTAACCTAACCTAACCTACCTTTTTTTGGCTACCTAACCTAACCTTACCTATAAATATAGGTTAGGTTAGGTTAGGTAGGGTTGGTTAGGTTCGGTCATATATCTACGTTAATTTTAACTCCAATAAAAAAAAATTGACCTCATACATAGAGAAAAGGGTAGCTTTATCATTTCATAAGAAAAAAATTATAGTAAATAAATTAATTCAGGAAAACTTGGCTTATTAGGCAAATCGGGCCTTGAATAGTAGGCTGAGAAGTGAGTTCTGGCTACTAGGTACGACATATATATATATATATATATATATATATATATATATATATATATATATATGTCGTACCTAGTAGCCAGAACGCACTTCTCAGCCTACTATGCAAGGCCCGATTTGCCTAATAAGCCAAGTTTTCATGAATTAATTGTTTTTCGACTACCTAACCTACCTAACCTAACCTAACCTAACTTTTTCGGCTACCTAACCTAACCTAACCTATAAAGATAGGTTAGGTTAGGTTAGGTAGGGTTGGTTAGGTTCGGTCATATATCTACGTTAATTTTAACTCCAATAAAAAAAATTGACCTCATACATAATGAAATGGGTAGCTTTATCATTTCATAAGAAAAAAATTAGAGAAAATATATTAATTCAGGAAAACTTGGCTTATTAGGCAAATCGGGCCTTGCATAGTAGGCTGAGAAGTGCGTTCTGGCTACTAGGTACGACATATATATATATATATATATATATATATATATATATATATATATATATATATATATATATATATATATATATATATATATATATATATATATGTCGTACCTAGTAGCCAGAACTCACTTCTCAGCCTACTATGCAAGGCCAAATTTGCCTAATAAGCCAAGTTTTCATGAATTAATATATTTTCTGTATTTTTTTCTTATGAAATGATAAAGCTACCCTTTTCAACCTGTATGAAGTCATTTTTTTTATTGGAGTTAAAATTAACGTAGATATATGACCGAACCTAACCAACTTTTTCGGCTACCTAACCTAACCTAACCTATCTTAATAGGTTAGGTTAGGTTAGGTGGCCGAAAAAGTTAGGTTAGGTTAGGTTAGGTAGGTTAGGTAGTTTTAAAACAATTAATAATGAAAACTTGGCTTATTAGGCAAATCGGGCCTTGCATAGTAGGCTGAGAAGTGCGTTCTGGCTACTAGGTACGACATATATATATATATATATATATATATATATATATATATATATATATATATATATATATATATATATATATATATATATATATATATATATATATATATATATGTCGTACCTAGTAGCCAGAACTCACTTCTCAGCCTACTATTCAAGGCCCGATTTGCCTAATAAGCCAAGTTTTCCTGAATTAATATATTTACTATTATTTTTTTCTTATGAAATGATAAAGCAACCCTTTTCTCTATGTATGAGGTCAAATTTTTTTTATTGGAGTTAAAATTAAAGTAGATATATGACCGAACCTAACCAACCCTACCTAACCTAACCTAACCTATATTTATAGGTAAGGTTAGGTTAGGTAGCCAAAAAAAGCTAGGTTAGGTTAGGTTAGGTAGGTTAGGTAGACGAAAATATTAATTCATGAAAACTTGGCTTATTAGGCAAATCGGGCCTTGAATAGTAGGCTGAGAAGTGCGTTCTGGCTATTAGGTACGACATATATATATATATATATATATATATATATATATATATATATATATATATATATATATATATATATATATATGTGAATGAAAACTCACACCCCAGAAGTGACTCGAACCCATACTCCCAGAAGCAACGCAACTGGTAATTACAGGGCGCCTTAATCCGCTTGACCATCACGGCCGTCAAAAGGAAGTGATAGCCGAGGCTATTTGAGCCACTTCCCCGACGGCAACTCGGATGGTAATCTTGGGCATAGCATTTCACCAAATCACCTCATTCTTTGGGGCACACGTGAGGAACACAAATGCGAACAAGCCTGAATGGTCCCCAGGACTATATGCGAATGAAAACTCACACCCCAGAAGTGACTCGAACCCATACTCCCAGAAGCAACGCAACTGGTAACTACAGGGCGCCTTAATCCGCTTGACCATCACGGCCGTCAAAAGGAAGTGATAGCCGAGGCTATTTGAGCCACTTCCCCGACGGCAACTCGGATGGTAATCTTGGGCATAGCATTTCACCAAATCACCTCATTCTTTGGGGCACACGTGAGGAACACAAATGCGAACAAGCCTGAATGGTCCCCAGGACTATATGCGAATGAAAACTCACACCCCAGAAGTGACTCGAACCCATACTCCCAGAAGCAACGCAACTGGTAACTACAGGGCGCCTTAATCCGCTTGACCATCACGGCCGTCAAAAGGAAGTGATAGCCGAGGCTATTTGAGCCACTTCCCCGACGGCAACTCGGATGGTAATCTTGGGCATAGCATTTCACCAAATCACCTCATTCTTTGGGGCACACGTGAGGAACACAAATGCGAACAAGCCTGAATGGTCCCCAGGACTATATGCGAATGAAAACTCACACCCCAGAAGTGACTCGAACCCATACTCCCAGAAGCAACGCAACTGGTAACTACAGGGCGCCTTAATCCGCTTGACCATCACGGCCGTCAAAAGGAAGTGATAGCCGAGGCTATTTGAGCCACTTCCCCGACGGCAACTCGGATGGTAATCTTGGGCATAGCATTTCACCAAATCACCTCATTCTTTGGGGCACACGTGAGGAACACAAATGCGAACAAGCCTGAATGGTCCCCAGGACTATATGCGAATGAAAACTCACACCCCAGAAGTGACTCGAACCCATACTCCCAGAAGCAACGCAACTGGTAACTACAGGGCGCCTTAATCCGCTTGACCATCACGGCCGTCAAAAGGAAGTGATAGCCGAGGCTATTTGAGCCACTTCCCCGACGGCAACTCGGATGGTAATCTTGGGCATAGCATTTCACCAAATCACCTCATTCTTTGGGGCACACGTGAGGAACACAAATGCGAACAAGCCTGAATGGTCCCCAGGACTATATGCGAATGAAAACTCACACCCCAGAAGTGACTCGAACCCATACTCCCAGAAGCAACGCAACTGGTAACTACAGGGCGCCTTAATCCGCTTGACCATCACGGCCGTCAAAAGGAAGTGATAGCCGAGGCTATTTGAGCCACTTCCCCGACGGCAACTCGGATGGTAATCTTGGGCATAGCATTTCACCAAATCACCTCATTCTTTGGGGCACACGTGAGGAACACAAATGCGAACAAGCCTGAATGGTCCCCAGGACTATATGCGAATGAAAACTCACACCCCAGAAGTGACTCGAACCCATACTCCCAGAAGCAACGCAACTGGTAACTACAGGGCGCCTTAATCCGCTTGACCATCACGGCCGTCAAAAGGAAGTGATAGCCGAGGCTATTTGAGCCACTTCCCCGACGGCAACTCGGATGGTAATCTTGGGCATAGCATTTCACCAAATCACCTCATTCTTTGGGGCACACGTGAGGAACACAAATGCGAACAAGCCTGAATGGTCCCCAGGACTATATGCGAATGAAAACTCACACCCCAGAAGTGACTCGAACCCATACTCCCAGAAGCAACGCAACTGGTAACTACAGGGCGCCTTAATCCGCTTGACCATCACGGCCGTCAAAAGGAAGTGATAGCCGAGGCTATTTGAGCCACTTCCCCGACGGCAACTCGGATGGTAATCTTGGGCATAGCATTTCACCAAATCACCTCATTCTTTGGGGCACACGTGAGGAACACAAATGCGAACAAGCCTGAATGGTCCCCAGGACTATATGCGAATGAAAACTCACACCCCAGAAGTGACTCGAACCCATACTCCCAGAAGCAACGCAACTGGTAACTACAGGGCGCCTTAATCCGCTTGACCATCACGGCCGTCAAAAGGAAGTGATAGCCGAGGCTATTTGAGCCACTTCCCCGACGGCAACTCGGATGGTAATCTTGGGCATAGCATTTCACCAAATCACCTCATTCTTTGGGGCACACGTGAGGAACACAAATGCGAACAAGCCTGAATGGTCCCCAGGACTATATGCGAATGAAAACTCACACCCCAGAAGTGACTCGAACCCATACTCCCAGAAGCAACGCAACTGGTAACTACAGGGCGCCTTAATCCGCTTGACCATTTTGACGGCCGTGATGGTCAAGCGGATTAAGGCGCCCTGTAGTTACCAGTTGCGTTGCTTCTGGGAGTATGGGTTCGAGTCACTTCTGGGGTGTGAGTTTTCATTCGCATATAGTCCTGGGGACCATTCAGGCTTGTTCGCATTTGTGTTCCTCACGTGTGCCCCAAAGAATGAGGTGATTTGGTGAAATGCTATGCCCAAGATTACCATCCGAGTTGCCGTCGGGGAAGTGGCTCAAATAGCCTCGGCTATCACTTCCTTTTGACGGCCGTGATGGTCAAGCGGATTAAGGCGCCCTGTAGTTACCAGTTGCGTTGCTTCTGGGAGTATGGGTTCGAGTCACTTCTGGGGTGTGAGTTTTCATTCGCATATAGTCCTGGGGACCATTCAGGCTTGTTCGCATTTGTGTTCCTCACGTGTGCCCCAAAGAATGAGGTGATTTGGTGAAATGCTATGCCCAAGATTACCATCCGAGTTGCCGTCGGGGAAGTGGCTCAAATAGCCTCGGCTATCACTTCCTTTTGACGGCCGTGATGGTCAAGCGGATTAAGGCGCCCTGTAGTTACCAGTTGCGTTGCTTCTGGGAGTATGGGTTCGAGTCACTTCTGGGGTGTGAGTTTTCATTCGCATATAGTCCTGGGGACCATTCAGGCTTGTTCGCATTTGTGTTCCTCACGTGTGCCCCAAAGAATGAGGTGATTTGGTGAAATGCTATGCCCAAGATTACCATCCGAGTTGCCGTCGGGGAAGTGGCTCAAATAGCCTCGGCTATCACTTCCTTTTGACGGCCGTGATGGTCAAGCGGATTAAGGCGCCCTGTAGTTACCAGTTGCGTTGCTTCTGGGAGTATGGGTTCGAGTCACTTCTGGGGTGTGAGTTTTCATTCGCATATAGTCCTGGGGACCATTCAGGCTTGTTCGCATTTGTGTTCCTCACGTGTGCCCCAAAGAATGAGGTGATTTGGTGAAATGCTATGCCCAAGATTACCATCCGAGTTGCCGTCGGGGAAGTGGCTCAAATAGCCTCGGCTATCACTTCCTTTTGACGGCCGTGATGGTCAAGCGGATTAAGGCGCCCTGTAGTTACCAGTTGCGTTGCTTCTGGGAGTATGGGTTCGAGTCACTTCTGGGGTGTGAGTTTTCATTCGCATATAGTCCTGGGGACCATTCAGGCTTGTTCGCATTTGTGTTCCTCACGTGTGCCCCAAAGAATGAGGTGATTTGGTGAAATGCTATGCCCAAGATTACCATCCGAGTTGCCGTCGGGGAAGTGGCTCAAATAGCCTCGGCTATCACTTCCTTTTGACGGCCGTGATGGTCAAGCGGATTAAGGCGCCCTGTAGTTACCAGTTGCGTTGCTTCTGGGAGTATGGGTTCGAGTCACTTCTGGGGTGTGAGTTTTCATTCGCATATAGTCCTGGGGACCATTCAGGCTTGTTCGCATATATATATGTATGTATATATATGTCGTACCTAGTAGCCAGAATGCACTTCTCAGCCTACTATGCATGGCTCGATTTGCCTAATAAGCCAAGTTTTCATGAATTAATTGTTTTTCGACTACCTAACCTACCTAACCTAACCTAACCTAACTTTTTCTACTATCTAACCTAACCTAACCTATAAAGATAGGTTATGTTAGGTTAGGTAGGGTTGGTTAGGTTGGGTCATATATCTACTTAATTTTAACTCCAATAAAAAAAAAAATTGACCTCATACATAATGAAATGGATACCTTTATCATTTCATAAGAAAAAAATTAGAGAAAATATATTAATTCAGGAAAACTTGGCTTATTAGGCAAATCGGGCCTTGCATAGTAGGCTGAAAAGTGCGTTCTGGCTACTAGGTACGACATATATATATATATATATATATATATATATATATATATATATATATATATATATATATATATATATATATATATAATATATATATATATATATATATATATATATATATATATATATATATATATATATATATATATATATATATAACTGAAAACTCACACCCCAGAAGTGACTCGAACCCATACTCCCAGGAGTCACGCAACTGGTATGTACAAGACGCCTTAATCCACTTGACCATCACGACCGGACAAAATGAGTGATAGCCGAGGCTATTTGAACCACCCCACCGCCGGCACTCGGATAGTAATCTTGGGCATAGCATTTTACCAAATCACCTCATTCTTTGGGGCACACGTGAGGAACACAAATGCGAACAAGCCTGAATGGTCCCCAGGACAATATGCAACTGAAAACTCACACCCCAGAAGTGACTCGAACCCATACTCCCAGGAGCCACGCAACTGGTATGTACAAGACGCCTTAATCCACTTGACCATCACGACCGGACAAAATGAGGTGATAGCCGAGGCTATTTAAACCACCCCACCGCCGGCACTCGGATAGTAATCTTGGGCATAGCATTTTACCAAATCACCTCATTCTTTGGGGCACACGTGAGGAACACAAATGCGAACAAGCCTGAATTGTCCCCAGGACAATATGCAACTGAAAACTCACACCCCAGAAGTGACTCGAACCCATACTCCCAGGAGCCACGCAACTGGTATGTACAAGACGCCTTAATCCACTTGACCATCACGACCGGACAAAATGAGGTGATAGCCGAATGAGGTGATGAGGTGAGTTTTCAGTTGCATATTGTTGTGCACAACTATATTCTACCCACCTCAAGACTCCGCTCCAATATAGAAGCATCAAGAAATATGGACCAATAGGCTTTCTACAAACACTTCTATTCAATACCCATTGTTTCTGTTCTGTCTTGTGTTGATACTTTTAATACCCTATTAATATCCCCTAGTGTTCTGTCTTGTGTTAATGCCACATCACCCTTCCCACCTCACTCAAATGTAATGCCACATCACCCTTCCCACCTCACTCAAATGTAGATATAAAATCAGGGAAACGCAAGTTCTAATCAGTTGTGTATTTGTGAAGTCTTTGAAAATGTAATAAGTTTTACGAAACGCGCCCGTGTCGCGTCAGACTAGAAATAAAAATGAATTTTGGAGAAGTGATTTTTTATTTACCTCCAACAGTGAAGCGTAATGTACGAAAGATTGAGAAAATTCGTGTTAGAATTATTAATCTTACTTTTTCGGTCATATTTAATAATATATGTCTACAGGAAAGACTGCTACCAAAATATACTAATATATATATATATATATATATATATATATATATATATATATATATATATATATATATATATATATATATATATATATATATGTGTGTGTGTGTGTGTGTGTGTGTTGTGTGCGGGGGTTGTTTACTAGTTGTGTTTTTATTTTCTGCGGGGGTTGAGCTTTGCTCTTTCGGCCCGCCTCTCAACTGTCAATCAACCCCGATGTGTGTGTGTGTGTGTGTGTGTGTGTGTGTGTGTGGTGTGTGTGTGTGTGTGTGTGTGTGTTTGTGTGTGTGTGTGTGTGTGTGTGTGTGTGTGTGTGTGTGGTGTGTATCTGTTTACTAGTTGTGTTTACTACTTTTTTTTTTTTTTCTTTCGGGCCCGCCTCCCCCAACCCCCTCCCCACACACACACACACCCCAGGAAGCAGCCCGTGACAGCTGACTAACTCCCAGGTACCTATTTTCTGCTAGGTGACAGGGGCACTTAGGGTGAAAGAAACTTTGCCCATTTGTTTCTGCCTCGTGCGGGAATCGAACCCGCGCCACAGAATTACGAGTCCTGCGCGCTATCCACCAGGCTACGAGGCCCCAACCTCGATGTGTGTGTGTGTGTGTGTGTGTGTGTGTGTGTGTGTGTGTGTGTGTGTGTGTGTGTGTGTGTGTGTGTGTGTGTGTGTGTGTGTGTGTGTGTGTGTGTGTGTGTGTGTGTGTGTATCTGTGTGTGTTTACTAGTCCCCCCCTTAAACCTCTTTCCGGTTTCGGATTTTTCCTTTGGGGGATTTCTCCCCTTTTTTTTTTCCACAACCCTTTAAAATATTCTCTGGTTCCCAAATTTTTTCCAAAAAATTTTTATTTTCTAACCTTTGGGAACCATTTTTCCTTTCTTTTTTTAAAACCTGTTTTTCCCAAATAATTTCCTTTCTTTATTTTAAATTCCCCCTTTAACCCTTTTTTCTTTTGGGGGAAAAATCCCGATTTTCATTTTTCATTTGGGTTTTTTGGGGCTTAATTTTCCTTTTCCCTCCATTTAGTTAAATTCGGGCCCCTCCCCTTTTTCCTTTTTTTTTAAAGTTTAAATTTTCCGTTTCCCGTGCCCCAGGCGCCTATTTTTTTTTTTTTTTGGGGGTCTCTTTTTTAAAATTTTCTTTGTTTAAAAATTTTTTTCCTCCCTTTGTTTAATTTTATTGTCCCCCCTAAACCTTTTCCCCAAACATTCCCCTTTGTTTTCTACCACCAACCCCCCCCCCCCCTTTTTTTTTTCCTAAACCCTAAAGTTTCCTTTTTTTTTTATTTTTTTCAAACTTTTTTATTTTTTTGGGTTTCCTTATTTTTCCGTTTGGGCCATTTTTCCCCTTTTTGGTTTTGCGAGGTTTCCTTTCCCCAAAACCTCGGGTTTTGGCCCCGGGGGGAGGGTTTTTGGGGTTGGGTTGGTTTGGGGTTAGGGTGGGGTTTTGGGGGGGTTTGGGGTTTGGGGTGGGTTTGGGGTTTTTGGGGTTTTTTTTTTTGGTTTTTTGTTTTTTTTTGGGGTTTTTTTTGGGGGTTTTTGGGTTTTTTTTTTTTTTTTTTTTTTTGGGGGTTCCCCTTTTTTTCGGGTTTTACGGGGGGGGTTTTTTTGGTTTGTTTTCGGCCCGCCTTCCCGCCCTTTAAGGGACTTTTTTTTTTTTTTTTTTTTTTAACCACAACAAAAGGGGGGGGAAAGCTCTTCCCCTTTTCCCTAAAACCCCTTTGAAACCATTTTTCTTTTTCCCCCCCGAATTTACCTCCCCCAACCCTTTTACCCCCCCCGAATTTTCTTTTTTTTGGTTTTGGTTTTTTGGTTTTCCCCCTTTGTTTATCTGTTTTTCCCTTCCCCTTTTGGTTTCCCCCTTTCCCCCTTTTTTTCCCCTTTGAAATTTGGGGTATTTTGGGGCTTTCTTTTTTTCTTTTCTTTAAAAATTTCCCTCCCCAAAATTTTCATTCCCTGTTTCTTAAAAATTTTTTTTCTTTTGGGCCCGGGTTTCCCGGGTTCCCTTTGGGGGCCCCTTTTTTAGTTTTTCCTCCAAAAATTTCCCTAAATTTTTTTCCTTTCTTTGCTTAATTTTTTCCCTTTTTGGGGGGAAAAACCGTTTCGCCTTTCCTTTCATTTTTTGGGTCTGGGCCCAAAATTTTTTTTTTCAAATTTTGCCCCAAGGAAATTTCATTCCCCCATTTTCTATTCCCCGTCCCAAAAGGGTTTGACCCTTTTTTTCCCCTTTTCCAAAATTTTCCTTTCCCAAAATTCCTTTTGGGCCCCCCTCCCCTTCCTTACTTTTTTAACCTTTAAAAATTTCAAACCCTTTCGGTTTTCTTTCCCCCTTTCGTTTTCTTTTTTCCCCTTTAGAATTCTTTCCCCAAGGAAATTTATCCCCTTTTTTCCGGCCTTTCCAAAATTTTGGGTTTTTCCCAACTTTTTCCCTTGGTGTTTCCCCAAAAGTCCCCCCTCCGAAGGTCCTTTCTTTTTTTGGGTCCCGTTTTCCTTTCCCCTTTTCTTTTCTTGTGTTAAAAAAATAAAAATTTTCCCCCCCCTTTTTAAATCTTTTAAAACCTTCAACTTTACAAATTCCCCAAACCGGGCTTTTCCTTCCCCGATTTTCCCAAACCCCCCCCAAACCCCTCCTTCCCTCTTTTTTTTAAAAAATTTTGGTTTAAATTTGGTTTGTTCCCTTCGGGCTTTTCTTAAACCCAAATGTTGTTTTCCTTTGGTAGTTTTTGGGTTTTTTTTCATTTTTTTAAACCCCTTTTTTTCCTTCTTCCCCTTCTCTTTCCCTTCCGGTATTTCCTGTTTTTGGGGGGTTTCCGGGTTTTGGGCCCTTAAACCCCTTTTCCCCAATACCTGGGCGGGTTTCCCGGGTTTTTTGGGGGTTGTTTTTTTGTTGGGTTGGTTTTGTTTTTTTGTTTGTTATTTTATTTGGGTTTTTTTGGGTTTTTGTTTTTTGGTTTTTTTTTGTTTTTTGGGGTTTGGGGTTGTTTTGGGTTATTTCCCGGGTTAAACCCCTTTATTTTTTAAAATTTTTTGGGTTTTTTTTTTTTTGGGGGGTTTTTGTTTACGCCTCTCCTTTTTTTTTTTTTTTTTTTTTTTTCCCAAAACCCCCAAAAAGAACCCTTTCAATTTTTGGAATTTGTTTTACCCTTTTGGGGAAAATTTTTCCCTTTTGGGTTTTTTTTTTTTCCCCCCGGGTTCCCATTTTCCCCCTTAACCCCTCAAGGGAAATTTCAAATTTGTTCTTGGGGTTTTTTTTTTTTTTTTTTTGGGTTTTGGGGTGTTATTTCCCATTTTGTTTTTGGGGTTTTTGGGGTTTTTCTTTCTTCCCTTTTCCCCCTTTAGTATCCATTTTGTTCCGAGGCCTATTTTTTTCCCTTTAAATTGAGGTTTTCCGGGGGGCCCCTTTCCTTTGGGAAACCCTTTTATTAAATTAAAAAATTTTTCAAAACCACCAAGGGGGGGGTTTTTTTTTTTTTTTTTTGGGTTTGTTTTTGGTTTTTTTTGGGGGTTTTTTTTTTTTTTTTTTTTTCTTTTGGGTTTTATTTGAATTTTTTTTTTCCCAGGCTTTTGTTTTTCCCCCCTTTATTTTTAAACCTTTTCCTTTTTTTTTTTTTTTTACCCCAAAAACCCGGAAAGGGGGGGGGTTTTTGGGGTTTTTTGGATTTTGGGTTGGTTTTTTTTGTTTTTTTTTTTTGGGGGGGGGGGGTTTGGGGGCTATTTGGGGGGCCCCGGTTGTTTTTTGTTGGTTTTTTGGGGGGTTTTGGTTTGTTTTTAAACTTTTTTTTTTTTTTTCCCCCCCCCGGGGGAAAATTTCCTTTTCCCCATAACCTTTTCGGGTTTGGAAAATTCCATTTTTCTTTGGGGGGAAAACCCCCCACCCCTTTCCCCATTCCCCCCATTTGCTTTTTTTTTTTTTTTTTTGGGGTTTCCCCTGGTTTTTCTTTTTTTTAAATAAAATTTTTTCCCCCCCAAAAAAGAACGAATTAATTCCCCATTTTTTTTCCGAAACAAAAACCTAAACCCCCTTGATTTCATTTTTCCCGGGACCCGGGCCCCCCTTTTTAAATCTTTTCCATTTCCCCTTTTGGGACTTTACCCCAACCCTTTTTCCACCCGTTTTTCCTGTTTTGTCCACCTCTACCGGGTAAGGAAACTTTTTAAAATTTGGGAAATATCCCCCCCTTTTTTTCCCTTGCTTTTTTTTCCCTTCCCGTGAATCCTTTATTTCCCCTGGGCCCCTTTACCCTTTTCCCAAAATTTGGGGGGTTCCCCAAAACCATTTTTTCCCATCCTTTTTCCCAACCCTTTTCGTTTAAAACCTTCCAAATTTTCATCCTCGCCCGGGTTTTTGTATTTTTAAAACTTTCCCAAATTGGGAAAAGTGCCCCGGTTTAAAAAGGTGGCCCGGGCCCGGGTTCGGGCCACCCTCCCGTTCCCCTTTCCCATTGCCCCTTTCCTCATCCACTGCCCCTTACCCCCTCACCTTTCCCAAAATTTTCCCCCCTTTTCCGAAACTTTCCCCCTTGCTTTATTTAAGTCCTTTAACCCTTTGTTTGGGTTTCCCTCCAATTGTTCTTTCCCCGGTTTCCTTTTCGTTTTAAAAAGGTTTTTTCTTTTTTTCCCCTTCTTTTTAAATTGGAACCCTTTTCGGTCTTCCCCTTTTGTATTTTCCAAATTCCCGTTTCCTTTTTAAAAGAAAACCTTCCTTTTATTTCCCGGGGTTCTGACCCCTTTCCTTGTCCATTCCCCTTCCCCTCATTTCCGATTTTCCCTTTGCCTTCCCCTTTTTCCTTTTCCGGCCCCTTTTTTTTCCCCCAACCCCTTTTTTTTAAACCCTCCTTTACCCCCTTTTTTCTTTTCCCAAATTTTTCCTTCTTCTAGTATATCCCCTTTTTCGGTTTTTTTTTTTTTTTTTTTTTTTTAATTTTTTCCTTTTTTTTCTTTTCCTTTTTTTTTCCACCCCTTTTTCCCGGGGTTCCCCTTTTTTCCTTTTTCTTTTTGGGAAATTTCCTTTGGGGTTTTTCTCCTCCCATTTGTTTTTTTTTGTGCTTTTGGGTTTTTTTGGGCCGGGAAATTTTTTTCCAAATTTTTTCAAAGCCTTTTTCCCTTTCCCTTTTTGGGGGTAAGTTTCCAAAATCCAATTTCCCTTTCAAAGGAAAACCGCCTTTTAATTTAACCCCAAATTTTTCCCTTTCATATTTTGGGTTTCCCCAAATTTTATTTTTTTCCCTTGTTCTTTCACTGTTGTTTTCCTTCTGATGTGACTGTGGAGTAGCTTTGGTTCGGTCTTGGCTTTGTTTGCTATTTCATTTTCAAAACTTTTCTCTGCTTCTCTTCTCACCCTGGAGTACTCATTCCTGGTTCTCTGGTATCTCTCTCTGCTTTCTGGTGTTCTGTTATTCCGGAAGTTCCTCCACGCCCTTTTGTTCAGTTTCTTCGCTTCCACACATGCCCTATTATACCATGGATTCTTCTGTTGCTTCTCGGATTTTTCCCTTTGGGCCGGGATGAACCTGTTTACTGCCTCCTGACACTTTTGGGTAACATAGTCCATCATACCCTGTACAGACTTATCTCTGAGGTCTGTGTCCCAAGGTATTTCACTTAGGAAACTTCTCATCTGTTCATAATTCCCCTTTCGGTACACCAGCCTTTTGATTCCTAGTTCTTTTTGGGGGGAGATAAGTCCTAGCTCTACCAGGTACTCAAAGTTCAATACACTGTGGTCACTCATTCCCAAGGGCGCTTCCAACTTAACTTCCCTTATATCCCACTCATTTAGGGTAAATATCAAATCAAGCATTGCTGGTTCATCTTCTCCTCTCATTCATGTTGGTTCTTTGTAGTGCTGGCTTAGGAAGTTTCTTGTTGCCGCGTCCAGCAGCTTAGCTCTCCATGTTTCTGGTCCTCCATGCGGGTCTCTGTTCTTCCAATCTTTCTTCCCATGGTTGAAGTCTCCCATAATTAGTAGTCCAGATCCATTCCTGCTAGCAACAGAAGCTGCTCTTTCTATTATGTTAATGGTGGCCATGTTGTTTCTATCATATTCCTGTCTAGGTCTTCTGTCATTTTGATGGTGGATTATATATGTCTACGATTATAATTTTTTTCCCTCCATTTGTTACGGCACCTGCTATGTAGTCACTGAAACCTTCACAGCCCTGAATATCTATCTCCTCAAAATTCCAGCCTTTTCTTACCAGCAGAGCTACACCACCCCCACCTCTTCCTTCCCTCTCTTTCCTCATAACATAATAGTCCTGTGGGAACACTGCGTTTGTTATCGTTTTCGAGAGCTTTGTTTCTGTGAGGGCTATTATGTCTGGGTTTTCCTCTAGTCCCCGTTCTCCAAGCTCATTTGCTTTATTTGTAATTCCATCTATGTTAGTGTACATCGCTTTGAGGCTCACTTTCTTCTGTCCCTTCTCAAATCGCCTCCTTGGTGAGTGTTCTGCTGGTGGGGGAGGCTGTTCCATGGGTGTGAGGACCTGTGAGGTGGATAACAGGGTCTCAGAGGATACCGGGATGAGGGGCGGAGGATCCAGCGAAGGTGGAGGGTGTGTGTGTGTGTGTGTGTGTGTGTGTGTGTGTGTGTGTGTGTGTTTACTAGTTGTGTTTTTGCGGGGGTTGAGCTTTGCTCTTTCGGCCCGCCTCTCAACTGTCAATCAACTGTTTACTAACTACTTTTTTTTTTTTTTTTTTTTTTTCCCACACCACACACACACACCCCAGGAAGCAGCCCGTGACAGCTGACTAACTCCCAGGTACCTATTTACTGCTAGGTAACAGGGGCACTTAGGGTGAAAGAAACTTTCCCCATTTGTTTCTGCCTCGTGCGGGAATCGAACCCGCGCCACAGAATTACGAGTCCTGCGCGCTATACACCAGGCTACGAGGCCCCAACCTCGAGGTGTGTGTGTGTCTGTGTGTGTGTGTGTGTGTGTGTGTGTGTGTGTACTCACCTAGTTGTACTCATCTAGTTGTGTTTGCGGGGGTTGAGCTCTGGCTCTTTGGTCCCGCCTATCAACCGTCAATCAACAGGTGTACAGATTCCTGAGCCTATTGGGCTCTATCATATCTACACTTGAAACTGTGTATGGAGTCAGCCTCCACCACATCACTTCCTAATGCATTCCATCTGTCAACTACTCTGACACTAAAAAAGTTCTTTCTAATATCTCTTTGACTCATTTGGGCACTCAGTTTCCACCTGTGTCCCCTTGTGCGTGTTCCCCTTGTGTTAAATAGACTGTCTTTATCTACCCTATCAATTCCCTTCAGAATCTTGAATGTTGTGATCATGTCCCCCCTAATTCTTCTGTCTTCCAGCGACGTGAGGTTTAATTCCCGTAGGCTCTCCTCGTAGCTCATACCTCTCAGCTCGGGTACTATTCTGGTGGCAAACCTTTGAACCTTTTCCAGTTTAGTCTTATCCTTGACTAGATATGGACTCCATGCTGGGGCTGCATACTCCAGGATTGGCCTGACATATGTGGTATACAAAGTTCTGAATGATTCTTTACACAAGTTTCTGAATGCCGTTCGTATGTTGGCCAGCCTGGCATATGCCGCTGATGTTATCCGCTTGATATGTGCTGCAGGAGATAGGTCTGGCGTGATATCAACCCCTAAGTCTTTTTTCTTCTCTGACTTCTGAAAAATTTCCTCTCCCAGATGATACCTTGTATCTGGCCTCCTGCTCCCTACACCTATCTTCATTACATTACATTTGGTGGGGTTAAACTCTAACAACCATATGTTCGCCCATTCCTTCAGTTTGTCTAGGTCTTCTTGAAGCCTCAAACAGTCCTCTTCTGTTTTAATCCTTCTCATAATTTTAGCATCGTCCGCAAACATTGAGAGAAATGAATCGATACCCTCCGGGAGATCATTTACATATATCAGAAACAAGATAGGACCGAGTACAGAGCCCTGTGGGACTCCACTGGTGACTTCACGCCAATCGGAGGTCTCACCCCTCACCGTAACTCTCTGCTTCCTATTGCTTAGATACTCCCTTATCCACTGAAGCACCTTACCAGCTACACCTGCCTGTCTCTCCAGCTTATGTACCAGCCTCTTATGCGATACTGTGTCAAAGGCTTTCCGACAATCCAAGAAAATGCAGTCCGCCCAGCCCTCTCTTTCTTGCTTAATCTTTGTCACCTGATCGTAGAATTCTATCAAGCCTGTAAGGCAAGATTTACCCTCCCTGAACCCATGTTGGCGATTTGTCACGAAGTCCCTTCTCTCCAGATGTGTTACCAGGTTTTTTCTCACGATCTTCTCCATCACCTTGCATGGTATACAAGTCAAGGACACTGGCCTGTAGTTCAGTGCCTCTTGCCTGTCGCCCTTTTTGTATATTGGGACCACATTCGCCGTCTTCTATATTTCTGGTGTGTCTCCCGTCTCCAGTGACTTACTATACACTATGGAGAGTGGCAAGCAAAGTGCCTCTGCACACTCTTTCAGTATCCATGGTGAGATCCCATCTGGACCAACAGCCTTTCTAACATCCAGATCCAGCAGGTGTCTCTTGACCTCCTCTCTCGTAATTTCGAACTCTTCCAAGGCCGCCTGGTTTACCTCCCTTTCTCCTAGCGCAGTGACCTCACCTTGTTCTATTGTAAAGACCTCCTGGAACCTCTTGCTGAGTTCTTCCCACACCTCTCTGTCATTCTCTGTATACCTGTCCTCGCCTGTTCGAAGTTTCAATAATTCTTTCACTGTTGTTTTCCTTCTGATATGACTGTGGAGTAGCTTTGGTTAGGTCTTGGCTTTGTTTGCTATATCATTTTCAAAACTTTTCTCTGCTTCTCTTCTCACCCTGACGAACTCATTCCTGGTTCTCTGGTATCTCTCTCTGCTTTCTGGTGTTCTGTTATTCCGGAAGTTCCTCCACGCCCTTTTGTTCAGTTTCTTCGCTTCCATACATGCCCTATTATACCATTGATTCTTCTGTTTCTTCTCGGATTTTTCACTTTGGGCCGGGATGAACCTGTTTACTGCCTCCTGACACTTTTGGGTAACATAGTCCATCATACCCTGTACAGACTTATCTCTGAGGTCTGTGTCCCAAGGTATTTCACTTAGGAAACTTCTCATCTGTTCATAATTCCCCTTTCGGTATGCCAGCCTTTTGATTCCTAGTTCTTTTTTGGGGGAGATAAGTCCTAGCTCTACCAGGTACTCAAAGTTCAATACACTGTTGTCACTCATTCCCAAGGGCGCTTCCATCTTATCTTCCCTTATATCCCACTCATTTAGGGTAAATATCAAATCAAGCATTGCTGGTTCATCTTCTCCTCTCATTCTTGTTGGTTCTTTGATGTGCTGGCTTAGAAAGTTTCTTGTTGCCACGTCCAGCAGCTTAGCTCTCCATGTTTCTGGTCCTCCATGCGGGTCTCTGTTCTTCCAATCTATCTTCCTATGGTTGAAGTCTCCCATAATTAGTAGTCCAGATCCATTCCTGCTAGCAACAGAAGCTGCTCTTTCTATTATGTTAATGGTGGCCATGTTGTTTCTATCATATTCCTGTCTAGGTCTTCTGTCATTTGGTGGTGGATTATATATGACTACGACTATAATTTTTTCCCCTCCATTTGTTACGGTACCTGCTATGTAGTCACTGAAACCTTCACAGCCCTGAATATCCATCTCCTCAAAATCCCAGCCTTTTCTTACCAGCAGAGCTACACCACCCCCACCTCTTCCTTCCCTCTCTTTCCTCATAACATAATAGTCCTGTGGGAACACTGCGTTTGTTATCGTTTTCGTGATCTTTGTTTCTGTGAGGGCTATTATGTCTGGGTTTTCCTCTAGTACCCGTTCTCCAAGCTCATTTGCTTTATTTGTAATTCCATCTATGTTAGTGTACATCGCTTTGAGGCTCACTTTCTCCTGTCCCTTCTCAAATCGCCTCCTTGGTGAGTGTTCTGCTGGTGGGGGAGGCTGTTCCATGGGTGTGAGGACCTGTGAGGTGGATAACAGGGTCTCAGAGGAGTGTGTAGTGAGACAGGTGTGTGTAGTGAGACAGGTGTGTGTAGTGAGACAGGTGTGTGTAGTGAGACAGGTGTGCGTAGTGAGCCAGGTGGGTGTAGTGAGCCAGGTGTGTGTAGTGAGACAGGTGTGTGTAGTGAGACAGGTGTGTGTAGTGAGACAGGTGTGTGTAGTGAGCCAGGTGGGTGTAGTGAGCCAGGTGGGTGTAGTGAGCCAGGTGTGTGTAGTGAGGCAGGTGTGTGTAGTGAGACAGGTGTGTGTAGTGAAACAAGTTTGTGTTATGAGACAGGTGTGTGTAGTGAGACAGGTGTGTGTAGTGAGACAGGTGTGTGTAGTGAGACAGGTGTGTGTAGTGAGACAGCTGTAGTGGTCACAACAAATGTGTAGTAAGACAGCTGAAGTGATCATAACAGATGTGTAGTGAGACAGCTGTAGTGGTCACAACACATGTGTAGTGAGACAGCTGTAGTGGTCACAACAGATGTGTAATGAGACAGCTGTAGTGGTCACAACAGATGTGTAGTGGGACAGCTGTAGTGGTCACAACAGATGTGTAATGAGACAGCTGTAGTGGTCACAACAGATGTGTATATAGACAGCTGTAGTGGTCACAACAGATGTGTACTGAGACAGGTGTAGTGGGACAGGTTTGTGTAGTGAGCCAGGTGTGTGTAGTGAGCCAGGTGTGTGTAGTGAGCCAGGTGTGTGTAGTGAGACAGGTGGGTGTAGTGAGACAGGTTTGTGTAGTGAGACAGGTGGGTGTAGTGAGCCAGGTTGGTGTAGTGAGCCAGGAGTGTGTAGTGAGACAGGTGTGTACTCACCTAGTTCTCACCTAGTTGTGTTTGCGAGGGTTGAGCTCTGGCTCTTTGGTCCCGCCTCTCAACCGTCAATCAACAGGTGTACAGATTCCTGAGCCTATCGGGCTCTATCATATCTACACTTGAAACTGTGTATGGAGTCAGCCTCCACCACATCATTCCTAATGCATTCCATTTGTCAACCACTCTGACACTAAAAAAGTTCTTTCTAATATCTCTGCGGCTCATTTGGGCACTCAGTTTACACCTGTCTCCCCTTGTGCGTGTTCCCCTTGTTAACACAAGGGGAACAATAAAGACAATAGACTGTCTTTATCTACCCTATCAATTCCCTTCAGAATCTTGAATGTGGTGATCATGTCCCCCCTAACTCTTCTGTCTTCCAGCGAAGTGAGGTTTAATTCCCGTAGTCTCTCCTCGTAGCTCATACCTCTCAGCTCGGGTACTAGTCTGGTGGCAAACCTTTGAACCGTTTTCAGTTTAGTTTTATCCTTGACTATATATGGACTCCATGCTGGGGCTGCATACTCCAGGATTGGCCTGCCATATGTGGTATACAAAGTTCTGAATGATTCTTTACACAAGTTTCTGAATGCCGTTCGTATGTTGGCCAGCCTGGCATATGCCGCTGATGTTATCCGCTTGATATGTGCTGCAGGAGACAGGTCTGGCGTGATATCAACCCCCAAGTCTTTTTCCTTCTCTGACTCCTGAAGAATTTCCTCTCCCAGATGATACCTTGTATCTGGCCTCCTGCTCCCTACACCTATCTTCATTACATTACATTTGGTTGGGTTAAACTCTAACAACCATTTGTTCGACCATTCCTTCAGCTTGTCTAGGTCTTCTTGAAGCCTCAAACAGTCCTCTTCTGTTTTAATCCTTCTCATAATTTTAGCATCGTCCGCAAACATTGAGAGAAATGAATCGATACCCTCCGGGAGATCATTTACATATATCAGAAACAAGATAGGACCGAGTACAGAGCCCTGTGGGACTCCACTGGTGACTTCACGCCAATCGGAGGTCTCACCCCTCACCGTAACTCTCTGCTTCCTATTGCTTAGATACTCCCTTATCCACTGGAGCACCTTACCAGCTACACCTGCCTGTCTCTCCAGCTTATGTACCAGCCTCTTATGCGGTACTGTGTCAAAGGCTTTCCGACAATCCAAGAAAATGCAGTCCGCCCAGCCCTCTCTTTCTTGCTTAATCTGTGTCACCTGATCGTAGAATTCTATCAAGCCTGTAAGGCAAGATTTACCCTCCCTGAACCCATGTTGGCGATTTGTCACGAAGTCCCTTCTCTCCAGATGTGTTACCAGGTTTTTTCTCACGATCTTCTCCATCACCTTGCATGGTATACAAGTCAAGGACACTGGCCTGTAGTTCAGTGCCTCTTGTCTGTCGCCCTTTTTGTATATTGGGACCACATTCGCCGTCTTCCATATTTCTGGTAGGTCTCCCGTCTCTAGTGACTTACTATACACTATGGAGAGTGGCAAGCAAAGTGCCTCTGCACACTCTTTCAGTACCCATGGTGAGATCCCATCTGGACCAACAGCCTTTCTAACATCCAGATCCAGCAGGTGTCTCTTGACCTCCTCTCTCGTAATTTCGAACTCCTCCAAGGCCGCCTGGTTTACCTCCCTTTCTCCTAGCACAGTGACCTCACCCTGTTCTATTGTGAAGACCTCCTGGAACCTCTTGTTGAGTTCCTCACACACCTCTCTGTCATTCTCTGTATACCTGTCCTCGCCTGTTCTAAGTTTCAATACCTGTTCTTTCACTGTTGTTTTCCTTCTGATGTGACTGTGGAGTAGCTTTGGTTCGGTCTTGGCTTTGTTTGCTATATCATTTTCAAAATTTTTCTCTGCTTCTCTTCTCACCCTGACGTACTCATTCCTGGTTCTCTGGTATCTCTCTCTGCTTTCTGGTGTTCTGTTATTCCGGAAGTTCCTCCACGCCTTTTTGTTCAGTTTCTTCGCTTCCATACATGCCCTATTATACCATGGATTCTTCTGTTGCTTCTCGGATTTTTCCCTTTGGGCCGGGATGAACCTGTTTACTGCCTCCTGACACTTTTGGGTAACATAGTCCATCATACCCTGTACAGACTTGTCTCTGAGGTCTGTGTCCCAAGGTATTTCACTTAGGAAACTTCTCATCTGTTCATAATTCCCCTTTCGGTATGCCAGCCTTTTGATTCCTAGTTCTTTTTGGGGGGAGATAAGTCCTAGCTCTACCAGGTACTCAAAGTTCAATACACTGTGGTCACTCATTCCCAAGGGCGCTTCCATCTTAACTTCCCTTATATCCCATTCATTTAGGGTAAATATCAAATCAAGCATTGCTGGTTCATCTTCTCCTCTCATTCTTGTTGGTTCTTTGGTGTGCTGGCTTAGAAAGTTTCTTGTTGCCACGTCCAGCAGCTTAGCTCTCCATGTTTCTGGTCCTCCATGCGGGTCTCTGTTCTTCCAATCTATCTTCCCATGGTTGAAGTCTCCCATAATTAGTAGTCCAGATCCATTCCTGCTAGCAACAGAAGCTGCTCTTTCTATTATGTTAATGGTGGCCATGTTGTTTCTATCATATTCCTGTCTAGGTCTTCTGTCATTTGGTGGTGGATTATATATGACTACGACTATAATTTTTTTCCCTCCATTTGTTACAGTACCTGCTATGTAGTCACTGAAACCTTCACAGCCCTGAATATCCATCTCCTCAAAATCCCAGCCTTTTCTTACCAGCAGAGCTACACCACCCCCACCTCTTCCTTCCCTCTCTTTCCTCATAACATAATAGTCCTGTGGGAACACTGCATTTGTTATCGTTTTCGTGATCTTTGTTTCTGTGAGGGCTATTATGTCTGGGTTTTCCTCTAGTACCAGTTCTCCAAGCTCATTTGCTTTATTTGTAATTCCATCTATGTTAGTGTACATCGCTTTGAGGCTCACTTTCTTCTGTCCCTTCTCAAATCGCCTCCTTGGTGAGTGTTCTGCTGGTGGGGGAGGCTGTTCCATGGGTGTGAGGACCTGTGAGGTGGATAACAGGGTCTCAGAGGATACTGGGATGAGGGGCGGGGGATCCAGTGAAGGGGGAGGGACAGGGAGGGTATGGGGTGTGAAAGGGGAGTGTGTGTGTGTGTGTGTGTGTGTGTGGGTGTGTGTGTGGGAGTGTGGGGAGGGTGTGTGTGTGTGGTGTGTGTGTGTGTGGGGGTGTGTGTTGGTGGTGTGTGTGTGTGTGTGGTGTGTGGTGTGTTTGTGTGTGTTTGTTGTGTGCAGGGGAGTGTCTTTCGGCCCGCCTCTCCCTTGTGTTTACTAGTTACTACAACTTTTTTTTTTTTTTTTTTTTTTTTTTCCCACACCACACACACACACCCCAGTGTGTGGTACCTATTTACTGTAGCTGACAGTGGGTGTGTCGTGTGTGTGTGTGTCCTGGTGTGTGTGTGTGTGTGTGTGTGTGTGTGTGTGTGTGTGTGTGTGTGTGTGTGTACTCACCTAGTTGTACTCACCTAGTTGTGTTTGCGGTGGTTGAGCTCTGGCTCTTTGGTCCCGCCTCTCAACCGTCAATCAACAGGTGTACAGATTCCTGAGCCTATCGGGCTCTGTCATATCTACACTTGAAACTGTGTATGGAGTCAGCCTCCACCACATCACCCCCTAATGCATTCCATTTGTCAACCACTCTGACACTAAAAAAGTTCTTTCTAATATCTCTGTGGCTCATTTGGGCACTCAGTTTCCACCTGTGTCCCCTTGTGCGTGTTCCCCTTGTGTTAAATAGACTGTCTTTATCTACCCTATCAATCCCCTTCAGAATCTTGAATGTGGTGATCATGTCCCCCCTAACTCTTCTGTCTTCCAGCGAAGTGAGGTTTAATTCCCGTAGTCTCTCCTCGTAGCTCATACCTCTCAGCTCGGGTACTAGTCTGGTGGCAAACCTTTGAACCTTTTCCAGTTTAGTCTTATCCTTGACTAGATATGGACTCCATGCTGGGGCTGCATACTCCAGGATTGGCCTGACATATGTGGTATACAAAGTTCTGAATGATTCTTTACACAAGTTTCTGAATGCCGTTCGTATGTTGGCCAGCCTGGCATATGCCGCTGATGTTATCCGCTTGATATGTGCTGCAGGAGACAGGTCTGGCGTGATATCAACCCCCAAGTCTTTTTCCTTCTCTGACTCCTGAAGAATTTCCTCTCCCAGATGATACCTTGTATCTGGCCTCCTGCTCCCTACACCTATCTTCATTACATTACATTTGGTTGGGTTAAACTCTAACAACCATTTGTTCGACCATTCCTTCAGCTTGTCTAGGTCTTCTTGAAGCCTCAAACAGTCCTCTTCTGTTTTAATCCTTCTCATAATTTTAGCATCGTCCGCAAACATTGAGAGAAATGAATCGATACCCTCCGGGAGATCATTTACATATATCAGAAACAAGATAGGACCGAGTACAGAGCCCTGTGGGACTCCACTGGTGACTTCACGCCAATCGGAGGTCTCACCCCTCACCGTAACTCTCTGCTTCCTATTGCTTAGATACTCCCTTATCCACTGGAGCACCTTACCAGCTACACCTGCCTGTCTCTCCAGCTTATGTACCAGCCTCTTATGCGGTACTGTGTCAAAGGCTTTCCGACAATCCAAGAAAATGCAGTCCGCCCAGCCCTCTCTTTCTTGCTTAATCTGTGTCACCTGATCGTAGAATTCTATCAAGCCTGTAAGGCAAGATTTACCCTCCCTGAATCCATGTTGGCGATTTGTCACGAAGTCCCTTCTCTCCAGATGTGTTACCAGGTTTTTTCTCACGATCTTCTCCATCACCTTGCATGGTATACAAGTCAAGGACACTGGCCTGTAGTTCAGTGCCTCTTGTCTGTCGCCCTTTTTGTATATTGGGACCACATTCGCCGTCTTCCATATTTCTGGTAGGTCTCCCGTCTCTAGTGACTTACTATACACTATGGAGAGTGGCAAGCAAAGTGCCTCTGCACACTCTTTCAGTACCCATGGTGAGATCCCATCTGGACCAACAGCCTTTCTAACATCCAGATCCAGCAGGTGTCTCTTGACCTCCTCTCTCGTAATTTCGAACTCCTCCAAGGCCGCCTGGTTTACCTCCCTTTCTCCTAGCACAGTGACCTCACCCTGTTCTATTGTGAAGACCTCCTGGAACCTCTTGTTGAGTTCCTCACACACCTCTCTGTCATTCTCTGTATACCTGTCCTCGCCTGTTCTAAGTTTCAATACCTGTTCTTTCACTGTTGTTTTCCTTCTGATGTGACTGTGGAGTAGCTTTGGTTCGGTCTTGGCTTTGTTTGCTATATCATTTTCAAAATTTTTCTCTGCTTCTCTTCTCACCCTGACGTACTCATTCCTGGTTCTCTGGTATCTCTCTCTGCTTTCTGGTGTTCTGTTATTCCGGAAGTTCCTCCACGCCTTTTTGTTCAGTTTCTTCGCTTCCATACATGCCCTATTATACCATGGATTCTTCTGTTGCTTCTCGGATTTTTCCCTTTGGGCCGGGATGAACCTGTTTACTGCCTCCTGACACTTTTGGGTAACATAGTCCATCATACCCTGTACAGACTTGTCTCTGAGGTCTGTGTCCCAAGGTATTTCACTTAGGAAACTTCTCATCTGTTCATAATTCCCCTTTCGGTATGCCAGCCTTTTGATTCCTAGTTCTTTTTGGGGGGAGATAAGTCCTAGCTCTACCAGGTACTCAAAGTTCAATACACTGTGGTCACTCATTCCCAAGGGCGCTTCCATCTTAACTTCCCTTATATCCCATTCATTTAGGGTAAATATCAAATCAAGCATTGCTGGTTCATCTTCTCCTCTCATTCTTGTTGGTTCTTTGGTATGCTGGCTTAGAAAGTTTCTTGTTGCCACGTCCAGCAGCTTAGCTCTCCATGTTTCTGGTCCTCCATGCGGGTCTCTGTTCTTCCAATCTATCTTCCCATGGTTGAAGTCTCCCATAATTAGTAGTCCAGATCCATTCCTGCTAGCAACAGAAGCTGCTCTTTCTATTATGTTAATGGTGGCCATGTTGTTTCTATCATATTCCTGTCTAGGTCTTCTGTCATTTGGTGGTGGATTATATATGACTGCGACTATAATTTTTTTCCCTCCATTTGTTACAGTACCTGCTATGTAGTCACTGAAACCTTCACAGCCCTGAATATCCATCTCCTCAAAATCCCAGCCTTTTCTTACCAGCAGAGCTACACCACCCCCACCTCTTCCTTCCCTCTCTTTCCTCATAACATAATAGTCCTGTGGGAACACTGCATTTGTTATCGTTTTCGTGATCTTTGTTTCTGTGAGGGCTATTATGTCTGGGTTTTCCTCTAGTACCCGTTCTCCAAGCTCATTTGCTTTATTTGTAATTCCATCTATGTTAGTGTACATCACTTTGAGGCTCACTTTCTTCTGTCCCTTCTCAAATCGCCTCCTTGGTGAGTGTTCTGCTGGTGGGGGAGGCTGTTCCATGGGTGTGAGGACCTGTGAGGTGGATAACAGGGTCTCAGAGGATACTGGGATGAGGGGCGGGGGATCCAGTGTGTGTGTGTGTGTGTGTGTGTGTGTGTGTGTGTGTGTGTGTGTGTGTGTGTGTGTGTGTGTGTGTGTGTGTGTGTGTGTGTGTGTGTGTGTGTGTGTGTGTGTGTGTGTGTGTGTGTGTGTGTGTGTGTGTGTGTGTGTGTGTGTGTGTGTGTGTGTGTGTGTGTGTGTGTGGTGTGTGTGTATGTGTGTGTGTGTGTGTGTGTGTGTGTGTGTGTGTGTGTGTGTGTGTGTGTACTCACCTAGTTGTACTCACCTAGTTGTGTTTGCGGGGGTTGAGCTCTGGCTCTTTGGTCCCGCCTCTCAACCGTCAATCAACAGGTGTACAGATTCCTGAGCCTATCGGGCTCTATCATATCTACACTTGAAACTGTGTATGGAGTCAGCCTCCACCACATCACTGCCTAATGCATTCCATTTGTCAACCACTCTGACACTAAAAAAGTTCTTTCTAATATCTCTGTGGCTCATTTGGGCACTCAGTTTCCACCTGTGTCCCCTTGTGCGTGTTCCCCTTGTGTTAAATAGACTGTCTTTATCTACCCTATCAATTCCCTTCAGAATCTTGAATGTGGTGATCATGTCCCCCCTAACTCTTCTGTCTTCCAGCGAAGTGAGGTTTAATTCCCGTAGTCTCTCCTCGTAGCTCATACCTCTCAGCTCGGGTACTAGTCTGGTGGCAAACCTTTGAACCTTTTCCAGTTTAGTCTTATCCTTGACTAGATATGGACTCCATGCTGGGGCTGCATACTCCAGGATTGGCCTGACATATGTGGTATACAAAGTTCTGAATGATTCTTTACACAAGTTTCTGAATGCCGTTCGTATGTTGGCCAGCCTGGCATATGCCGCTGATGTTATCCGCTTGATATGTGCTGCAGGAGACAGGTCTGGCGTGATATCAACCCCCAAGTCTTTTTCTCTTCTCTGACTCCTGAAGAATTTCCTCTCCCAGATGATACCTTGTATCTGGCCTCCTGCTCCCTACACCTATCTTCATTACATTACATTTGGTTGGGTTAAACTCTAACAACCATTTGTTCGACCATTCCTTCAGCTTGTCTAGGTCTTCTTGAAGCCTCAAACAGTCCTCTTCTGTTTTAATCCTTCTCATAATTTTAGCATCGTCCGCAAACATTGAGAGAAATGAATCGATACCCTCCGGGAGATCATTTACATATATCAGAAACAAGATAGGACCGAGTACAGAGCCCTGTGGGACTCCACTGGTGACTTCACGCCAATCGGAGGTCTCACCCCTCACCGTAACTCTCTGCTTCCTATTGCTTAGATACTCCCTTATCCACTGGAGCACCTTACCAGCTACACCTGCCTGTCTCTCCAGCTTATGTACCAGCCTCTTATGCGGTACTGTGTCAAAGGCTTTCCGACAATCCAAGAAAATGCAGTCCGCCCAGCCCTCTCTTTCTTGCTTAATCTTTGTCACCTGATCGTAGAATTCTATCAAGCCTGTAAGGCAAGATTTACCCTCCCTGAATCCATGTTGGCGATTTGTCACGAAGTCCCTTCTCTCCAGATGTGTTACCAGGTTTTTTCTCACGATCTTCTCCATCACCTTGCATGGTATACAAGTCAAGGACACTGGCCTGTAGTTCAGTGCCTCTTGTCTGTCGCCCTTTTTGTATATTGGGACCACATTCGCCGTCTTCCATATTTCTGGTAGGTCTCCCGTCTCTAGTGACTTACTATACACTATGGAGAGTGGCAAGCAAAGTGCCTCTGCACACTCTTTCAGTATCCATGGTGAGATCCCATCTGGACCAACAGCCTTTCTAACATCCAGATCCAGCAGGTGTCTCTTGACCTCCTCTCTCGTAATTTCGAACTCTTCCAAGGCCGCCTGGTTTACCTCCCTTTCTCCTAGCACAGTGACCTCACCTTGTTCTATTGTGAAGACCTCCTGGAACCTCTTGTTGAGTTCCTCACACACCTCTCTGTCATTCTCTGTATACCTGTCCTCGCCTGTTCTAAGTTTCAATACCTGTTCTTTCACTGTTGTTTTCCTTCTGATGTGACTGTGGAGTAGCTTTGGTTCGGTCTTGGCTTTGTTTGCTATATCATTTTCAAAATTTTCTCTGCTTCTCTTCTCACCCTGACGTACTCATTCCTGGTTCTCTGGTATCTCTCTCTGCTTTCTGGTGTTCTGTTATTCCGGAAGTTCCTCCACGCCTTTTTGTTCAGTTTCTTCGCTTCCATACATGCCCTATTATACCATGGATTCTTCTGTTGCTTCTCGGATTTTTCCCTTTGGGCCGGGATGAACCTGTTTACTGCCTCCTGACACTTTTGGGTAACATAGTCCATCATACCCTGTACAGACTTGTCTCTGAGGTCTGTGTCCCAAGGTATTTCACTTAGGAAACTTCTCATCTGTTCATAATTCCCCTTTCGGTATGCCAGCCTTTTGATTCCTAGTTCTTTTTGGGGGGAGATAAGTCCTAGCTCTACCAGGTACTCAAAGTTCAATACACTGTGGTCACTCATTCCCAAGGGCGCTTCCATCTTAACTTCCCTTATATCCCACTCATTTAGGGTAAATATCAAATCAAGCATTGCTGGTTCATCTTCTCCTCTCATTCTTGTTGGTTCTTTGGTGTGCTGGCTTAGAAAGTTTCTTGTTGCCACGTCCAGCAGCTTAGCTCTCCATGTTTCTGGTCCTCCATGCGGGTCTCTGTTCTTCCAATCTATCTTCCCATGGTTGAAGTCTCCCATAATTAGTAGTCCAGATCCATTCCTGCTAGCAACAGAAGCTGCTCTTTCTATTATGTTAATGGTGGCCATGTTGTTTCTATCATATTCCTGTCTAGGTCTTCTGTCATTTGGTGGTGGATTATATATGACTGCGACTATAATTTTTTTCCCTCCATTTGTTACAGTACCTGCTATGTAGTCACTGAAACCTTCACAGCCCTGAATATCCATCTCCTCAAAATCCCAGCCTTTTCTTACCAGCAGAGCTACACCACCCCCACCTCTTCCTTCCCTCTCTTTCCTCATAACATAATAGTCCTGTGGGAACACTGCATTTGTTATCGTTTTCGTGATCTTTGTTTCTGTGAGGGCTATTATGTCTGGGTTTTCCTCTAGTACCAGTTCTCCAAGCTCATTTGCTTTATTTGTAATTCCATCTATGTTAGTGTACATCGCTTTGAGGCTCACTTTCTTCTGTCCCTTCTCAAATCGCCTCCTTGGTGAGTGTTCTGCTGGTGGGGGAGGCTGTTCCATGGGTGTGAGGACCTGTGAGGTGGATAACAGGGTCTCAGAGGATACCGGGATGAGGGGCGGAGGATCCAGCGAAGGTGGAGGGTGTGTGTGTGTGTGTGTGTGTGTGTGTGTGTGTGTGTGTGTGTGTGTGTGTGTGTGTGTGTGTGTGTGTGTGTGTGTGTGTGTGTGTGTGTGTGTGTGTGTGTGTGTGTGTGTACTCACCTAATTATACTCACCTAATTGTGTCTGCAGGATTGAGCATTGACTCTTGGATCCCGCCTTTCGAGCATCGGTTGTTTACAGCAATGACTATGGTCGTATTTCCCTATCATACCTAGTTTTAGAATTATGAACAGTATTTGCTTCCACAACCTGTTTCTTAAGTACATTCCATTTTCCCACTACTCTCACGCTAAAAGAAAACTTCCTAACATCCCTGTGACTCATCTGAGTTTCCAGCTTCCACCCATGTCCCCTCGTTCTTTTACTATTCCGGGTGAACATTTCGTCTATGTCTACACTGTCAGTCCCCCTTTGTGTGTATGTGCGTGTATGTGTGTGTGTATGTGTGTGTGTGTGTGTGTGTGTGTGTTTGTGTGCGCGTGCGTGCGTGCGTGTGTGTGTGTGTGTGTGTGTGTGTGTGTGTGTGTGTGTGTGTTTGTGTAACAGATTGTCGGTCTGTATGTTTGCGCTAAGTATGACAGCAGACACTTGGGACCAACCCCAGCTAACTTTGCAAGATGACACATGGAATCATCTAGGAGTCGTGTATCAGGAACATTCATAGGGTCTTAATTAAGTTAATGAACGGGAAGCATATTCATCATTAACCAATGACTGGATCAAATTTGTCTGAAGTGGTTATTAAAGAGGATGAAGTTCATGTCCTTAAAACACTCCAGCGAGACCAGTTAGTGGGACCGGGTAGGGTGAGCACAAGAGTAATTGGTTTTGAGCTGATCTGATGGTTCCATCCTCTCACACGATCATTACTGACCCGTGCCACTACTCATTTTGTCACCAGTGTAATTACAAGAAAAATTACTGACATGTTAATCCCTTTCGCAATACCAACATCATTCGATCATCTTTGGCTACTATATAGCCGAAAATAGGGTTTCAAGAAAGGTCGTTATTTTGCTGATCTCTTGCCAAGTTCCTCCAATAAATCACTGCAATCACTGGAAGAGTTCGAGGTCAGCCGAGACGTGTACTGAACATTACATACAGCTCATGTATGACACTCTGGAGTACACACACGTTAGATCAGGAATGACACTCTGGATTACTTGTAAAGCTTAAAGTATCAGGTATGACACACTGGATTACTAGTAAAGCTTGAAGTATCAGATATGACACACTGGATTACTAGTAAAGCTTGAAGTATCAGGTATGACACACTGGATTACTAGTAAAGCTTGAATAATCAGGTATAACACTGTAGATTATTAGAAAAGCTTGAAGAATCAGGTATGACACTCTGGATTACTAGCAAAGCTTGAAGTATCAGGTATGACACTCTGGATTATTACCAAAGCTTGAAGTATCAGGCATGACACTCTGGATTACTAGCAAAGCTTGAAGTATCAGATAAGACACTCTGGATTATTAGCAAAGCTTGAAGTATCAGGTATGACACTCTGGATTACTAGCAAAGCTTGAAGTATCAGGTATGACACTCTGGATTACTTGCAAAGCTTGAAGTATCAGGTATGACACTCTGGATTATTACCAAAGCTTGAAGTATCAGGTATGACACCTTGGATTACTAGCAAAGCTTGAAGTATCAGATAAGACACTCTGGATTATTAGCAAAGCTTGAAGTATCAGGTATGACACTCTGGATTACTAGCAAAGCTTGAAGTATCAGGTATGACACTCTGGATTACTTGCAAAGCTTGAAGTATCAGGTATGACACTCTGGATTACTAGCAAAGCTTGAAGTATCAGGTATGACATTCTGGATTACTAGCAAAGCTTGAAGTATCAGATAAGACACTCTGGATTACTAGCAAAGCTTGAAGTATCAGGTATGACACTCTGGATTACTAGCAAAGCTTGAAGTATCAGGTATGACATTCTGGATTACTAGCAAAGCTTGAAGTATCAGATAAGACACTCTGGATTACTAGCAAAGCTTGAAGTATCAGGTATGACACTCTGGATTACTAGCAAAGCTTGAAGTATCAGGTATGACATTCTGGATTACTAGCAAAGCTTGAAGTATCAGATAAGACACTCTGGATTACTAGCAAAGCTTGAAGTATCAGGTATGACACTCTGGATTACTAGCAAAGCTTGAAGTATCAGGTATGCCACTCTGGATTACTAGCAAAGCTTGAAGTATCAGGTATGACATTCTGGATTACTAGCAAAGCTTGAAGTATCAGATAAGACACTCTGGATTACTAGCAAAGCTTGAAGTATCAGATAAGACACTCTGGATTACTAGCAAAGCTTGAAGTATCAGGTATGACACTCTGGATTACTAGCATAGCTTGAAGTATCAGGTATGACATTCTGGATTACTAGCAAAGCTTGAAGTATCTGGAAAATATATGATGTTCTGCAGCATCCCATTTAAGGGGGCATATCAATGTAAAATTAAAAGTGGTTCAATTTGCTTATAAATTTTTTTATGAAATGGTTACAGAAAGGGCTGCAGCTGGTCCACGTTTCATCATCACTTCCTAAACAGAAAAGGAGAAAAAAAAATAAACAACGAATTGTGCAACGAATTTTCAAATAGTTTCAGGGAATACATGTGTCAACTAAAATCATTTCTATAACACTCAGATATTACATTAAGCACATAATAAAGGATTCTAGTGATCAGTTTTATCAAAAAAGTGTTTAGTGCAATAATATAATTTTTCAAAGTTACCCTTCTAAAAAAATATGCAATATATGATATTTATAAATTTTTATAAAATCAACAAATAGACTTTGGACTAAAATGTCTACTAGATTCTGTAGAAGCATAAACGCTACATATAAGGTGTAATTTGCATGTAAATTGATTAATAAATGAAAACTCTGAAGTAATTTGAAGGTGTAAATTACTTTCCAGAGTAAAATAAAGATCCAAGTTCGGCCACCTGTAGCCGAGCTTGACTTCGACAGATTTTGTTCATAATTGGCACCCTTGCAGATAGGCATCCATTGAGCAAGGTGTGCAAGTTTCATGCAAATCCCTTGATAACAAACGAGAAAACTATTGGCCAAAAAAAAAAAGAAAAAAAAAAAGGAAAAAAAAAAATTTAAATATAAATATATTGCACATACATATTACAATTATGACAAGAGTTTGTGCTTCTACAGCACATAGTAGACATTTTAGTTGACACATGTGTTCCCTGAGATTATTTGAGAATGTTGAACATTCGTTGCATAATACGTTGTGTATTTTTTTTCTCCTTTTCTGTTTAGGGTGTGATGGTGAAACTTGGACCAGTTGCAGCCCTTTCTATAACCATTTCATAAAAAAATTTATAAGCAAATTGAACAACTTTTAATTTATAACGATTTAGAATGATATGCCCCCTTAACAAGCAAAATATTTTCGGTAAAATTATAAAAAGTCAAAATAATATTATTAATGTTGTCAATGCACTTAATAACATATTACAATGCAATTAATAATAATGTTGACATTAATCAAAACAACAACAAACATAGTAGTTTACTTAATTGCTCATCGGATTTTTTTTAATAATATTCATGCCATGTATTTTACACTAACAATAATTAAACCCATTAAATATATTCAATTTTTTTTCTCATCAGGTTCCAGTAGGAAGGTTGTTGAGATGGAGGAGGCTCCTGGCGCCGGCACTGGAGGCGGCGGTGGTGGGGACGTCGTATGCGGCATTAGGCTTGGACGAGGCTTGGTTGGTGGGGGTCGTGTGGTAGGTGTCGGCGGCGTGGTGGGGGTCGGCGGCGTGGTGGGGGCCAGGAGCTCCGTAGACAATGGTTCCTTTGGCTCCTGCAACGGTGATCTTCTGACCACTACCTCCAGAGATTCTCTTCTGGGACCCCACAGCAAACCGGTGAGTCAGATGTCCGGTAATTCGGAAACTATTGCCGTTAAACTGAGAACGTCAGGAAAAATGGCCGTTAAACTGAGTACGTCAGGAAATATGGCCGGTAAACTGAGTACGTCAGGAAATATGGCCGGTAAACTGAGTACGTCAGGAAATATGGCCGGTAAACTGAGTACGTCAGGAAATATGGCCGGTAAACTGAGTACGTCAGGAAATATGGCCGGTAAACTGAGTACGTCAGGAAATATGGCCGGTAAATTGAGTACGTCAGCAACTATAGCCGGTAAACTGGGTACGTCAGCAACTATAGCCGGAAAACTGGTTAGATCAGGAAAAATAGCTGGTAAACTGGGTAAGCCGAATACTAGAGCCGGTTAACTTGAGAGTTCAATTAACCCCCCCCCCCCCGACATAAGGGAAAGCAATCCTAGCATCACCAATTTAACAGTTATAGGCGTATAATGGTGACTAACGCAGTAATAATCTACAAACGATGCAGTAGTTATATTATCAAAGAAATTGAACTCCTGATGAGAAGCAAATTTGCATTACATATATATATACATATATATATATAAATGTGTATATATATATATATATATATATATATATATATATATATATATATATATATATATATATATGTCGTACCTAGTAGCCAGAACTCACTTCTCAGCCTACTATGCAAGGCCCGATTTGCCTAATAAGCCTAGTTTTCATGAATTAATGTTTTTTCGTCTACCTAACCTACCTAACCTAACCTAACCTAACGTTTTCGGCTACCTAACCTAACCTAACCTATAAAGATAGGTTAGGTTAGGTTAGGTAGGGTTGGTTAGGTTCGGTCATATATCTACGTTAATTTTAATACCAATAAAAAAAATTTACCTCATACATAATGAAATGGGTAGCTTTATCATTTCATAAGAAAAAAATTAGAGAAAATATATTCATTCAGTAAAACTTGGCTTATTAGGCAAATCGGGCCTTGCATAGTAGGCTGAGAAGTGAGTTCTGGCTACTAGGTACGACATATATATATATATATATATATATATATATATATATATATATATATATATATATATATATATATTTTTTTTTTTTTTTAACCTAGAAGGGGTACCACTTCTGGTGCAAGTGTAGGGACCCATAGCCTCGGAGAAGAAAATAAAGAGTACTCAGAGAAGACCTTGTGGATCCTCACTGAACACTTTGATATTTTCTTCTCCTACCACCCCTATTCTTTTGGTATGTGTGTATATTTATCTAACTTTATTTGAATATATATATATGCATATATATATATATATATATGTCGTACCTAATAGCCAGAACGCACTTCTCAGCCTACTATGCAAGGCCCGATTTGCCTAATAAGCCAAGTTTTCATGAATTAATGTTTTTTCGTCTACCTAACCTACCTAACCTAACCTAACCTAGCTTTTTTTGGCTACCTAACCTAACCTTACCTATAAATATAGGTTAGGTTAGGTTAGGTAGGGTTGGTTAGGTTCGGTCATATATCTACGTTAATTTTAACTCCAATAAAAAAAAATTGACCTCATACATAGAGAAAAGGGTTGCTTTATCATTTCATAAGAAAAAAATTATAATAAATATATTAATTCAGGAAAACTTGGCTTATTAGGCAAATCGGGCCTTGAATAGTAGGCTGAGAAGTGAGTTCTGGCTACTAGGTACGACATATATATATATATATATATATATATATATATATATATATATATATATATATATATATATATATATGTCGTACGTAATAGCCAGAACGCACTTCTCAGCCTACTATGCAAGGCCCGATTTGCCTAATAAGCCAAGTTTTCATGAATTAATATATTTTCTCTAATTTTTTGCTTATGAAATGATAAAGCTACCCATTTCATTATGTATGAGGTCAATTTTTTTTTTATTGGAGTTAAAATTGACGTAGATATATGACCGAACCTAACCAACCCTACCTAACCTAACCTAACCTATCTTTATAGGTTAGGTTAGGTTAGGTAGCCGAAAAAGTTAGGTTAGGTTAGGTTAGGTAGGTTAGGTAGTCGAAAAACAATTAATTCATGAAAACTCGCCTTATTAGGCAAATTGGGCCTTGCATAGTAGGCTGAGAAGTGCGTTCTGGCTACTAGGTACGACATATATATATATATATATATATATATATATATATATATATATATATATATATATATATATATATATATATATATATATATATATATATATAAATATATATATATACAACCTTAGAACACTTTCCCACCAGGAGATTGGAACCCTAGCCAGCACAGAAGCCTTACAGAAACTCGCATAACTGGAACGCCTTTAACCCACTGCACCACAACTCAGACACTTAAAAGAGATGGTAATTTCGGAGTATTTATATCCCCCAAAGATCACCACCTCCCAAGGGCAACTAGAATAGTGATTATCCGTGTCTCGGTGCTGAGGTGATGTCGATCTGTGAGGATGTCGAGGTGTTGCTCGAGATCGCCAAGATCTAATTAGAAATCAGATACACAAGGCAGAAAATGAATTCAAAGACAACAAAACGGAACTACTTCATGCTACAAACAAATGGAGAAACAGCAACATCGACGAAAACCTCAGTTCTCATATCGAGCAACACCTTGACATCCTCACAGAGCGACATCACCTCAGCACCGCAACCAGGATAATCAAGAAACTAACAACATTATATGGAGGACCTATGGCAATTCCACGACCAAGAGACGGCTTCCTGAACCTTGCTGGAATCAACCTCACTGAGGACCAAGTCACTCTCCTAAATCTGGGTATAAACTGTCATGTTATGTCTAGACCAAGTGAGATGGCCCGGAAAGTGGAGTTGAAGATCCTGTTGGACGACATATTCGACCTCGAGACGCAAAAGAAGGTCACCACCAAAGACACCTTACAAGCAGAACTTATTGCAGAAGGAGGAAAGAATCGAGGCAACTACAGAAGCACCATACTGTCCCCCGAACTCAAAGCGGCAGCTAAGAGCCTTCATGAGAACAAGGAGATTGTCACCCCGTCAGGAGAGGTGACAAGTCACCAATATATGTCATTCTTAAAAAAAGACGAATATCTGGGGAAAATGAACCTCATACTCTCTGACCAAAGTAAATTCCAAAGGGTAACGAAGGAAACTACAGCCGAATTGAAAGCAAAGGTCAACAAATTAATCGAAAGTGTGAACGCCAAGAAATCCGGATTCCACCTGCCAAAGACTATTGGGCAATACAAACCTGAATATGCTTATGGAAATGTCATGACACACAAGCCTGGAAACCCACTTCGGCAAATCATCAGCCACATACCCACACCCACGTACAGACTGGCGAAGCGACTCAACGGCTTGCTGACTCCTTATGTCCCTTGCACCTTCAGCCTGAAATCTCCAAAGGAATTTGTTGACTTACTGCGGGGAACACGGGCCACAGGGATAAGAGCCTCGTTGGACGTAGAATCACTGTTTACCAACGTACCTGTGGATGAAACAATCGGAATGATAGTGGACAGAGTGTATCGTGATCCGGCCTGTACTCCTCTTGACATACCAGAAAACATTCTAAGGAAACTACTCCAAGCTTGTACTAAAGAGGTACCCTTCTTGAGCCTGAATGGGCCCCATGTATAAGCATGTAGATGGGGTCGCCATGGTATCCCCTAAGTGTCCTGTTTCCGAACTTCTACATGGGTACCATCGAACAGAAGGTCTTAGTCGACATGAACTTGAAACCGGCCATATACTGCATTTATGTTGACGACATTTTTACACAGGTACCTGATGTCAGACATCTGCAGGAGCTGAAAGAGGCATTTGAGCGGAATTCTGTGTTACGTTTCACTTACGAGATGGAGATGGATGGGAAACTGCCCTTTCTAGATGTAACAGTTATGGAAAGGAGCGGAGGTTTCCACACTGCAGTCTACACTAAGGAAACAAACATAGGAATGTGCCTCAATGCCAACAGTGACTGCCCAGACAGGTACAAGAGGAGTGTTGTTAACGCTTATGTCGACCGTGCTCTCAGCCACAGCTCAGGATGGAAGCAAGTCGATGAAGAATTCTGTAGGGTAAGGCAGGTCCTAGTCAACAACGGCTTCTCCAATGGTTTCGTTGAAGACATCATAAGAAGGAAGGTGAAACGCCATGCAACCTCTGAAGAGACAACTAACACAACACCTATACCCCCTATTAGACTATTTTACAGGAACTTCTTTTCCACAGCTCATAAAACGGAGGAAAGGGTCCTGAAAGATATTGTTGATAGGAACGTTATCCCTACAGACAAAAATCAGAAGATACAATTGACGATTTACTATAAAACCAAAAAAAAACGGCCAACCTACTCATGAGAAACTCTCCAGACACAAAGCAGAACGCTTTAAAAGAGACCAACGTCGTCTATGCCTTCAAATGCCCACTTGGGGACTGTAAGCCTCAAAGAACTCAGTATATAGGCAAGACAACAACATCTCTTTCCAGGCGATTAACGATGCATAAGCAACAGGGCTCCATTAAGGAACATATAATCTCTTCCCACAACCAGACCATCACCAGAGAAATCTTAACAAACAACACAGAAATCATCGATAGATACAGCGATAGCAGGCGGCTTGACATCTGCGAGGCACTAGACATCAAGAAGTCAACACCAGCAATCAACAGCCAATTAATGCACAACTATATTCTACCCACTTCAAGACTCCGCACCAATATAGAAGCATCAAGAAATATGGGCCAATAGGCCCTTTGCAGTTACTTCCATTCTTCCCTTTAATTTACCCAATTTATACCCATTGTTTCGTGTTCTGTCTTGTGTTGAAAGTTTTGTTCACCTCATCCAAAACTGTTGTAACATATCACCTCACCCAAATGCGGGTATATAAGATGAAAGCTGTTTAAATGATAGCATAGAACTCTGTTTAGTGTTTGCAGGTTATAGTTGTGTGTGTGTAAACTAAAGTCTTTGAAAATGTAATAAGTTATTACGAAACGCGTTCAAGTATCGCATCAGACTAGAAATAAAAATGAATTTTGGAGAATTGATTTTTCAATTACCATCGACAGTGAAAAGAAACATAAGAAACATTGAGAAAATTCGTGTTAGAATTATTAATCTTACTTTTTCGGTCATATTTAATAATATATGTTTACAAGAAAGACTGCTAACAAAATATACTAATATATATATATATATATATTATATATATATATATATATATTATATATATTTTTTTTTGTGAGGGTACCACCTCTGGTGCCAATGTGGGGACCCATAGCCTCGGAGAAGAAAATAAAAAGTATTCAGAGGAGACCTTGTGGTTTCTCACTGAACACTAATATTATCTTCTCCTACCACCCCCATTCTTTTGTATGTACACATATATATTTGCTTTATTTGAACTTTGTTACAAAAAAGGAGTTACATATGGGTTACAAAGATGGTTATCATAGGTTGTCGAGTTCCTCCAGCTCCTCAGATGGCGGGCAGGAACCCTGGATGCAGTGCGCATTTCCCCTCTGTATCGCCACACTGAGGCACTGGAAAAGAAAGCTTGCAGCTCTTGGGTCCCTTGTTGTTTCAATGAGCCTAGAACCCAGTTCCTTCAAAAAACTGGTAGCACTTTTACCCCAGGCGCCGAGTGTCTCAGAAGCAATGGGGACAAAATTGTAGTGGTGATCCAGTTCTCTATACTTACGGGATTAGGCTGCTTCCCTGTGGGTGGCAGCGCCACCTGGTTGTGCAACACTGAGGTTAATGTAGGTGTTAGCCAGGGTTGATACGCACGTGTAGTCCCATACCAACTGCTTGCCATTCTTCCAGGGGTTCACTGTGATACCATCCGGGCGACCAATAAGAGCATCAGAGTTACGGGGCGTTAGGTAACGGGGCTCTCTTTCAGCTGGGCATCCAGCTGTGGTGAGGCTCCTCTTGATGATGTCGTTAACTTCACTGTGCCTCGAGTGCCATCCCCTGTGCTTTGGCAGAGTAGGCCATGGTGGCCGTACCTGTCAGCCACCACCTCGCCGCAAATACACCTATATCTGGTGTGGATTGGGGCAGCAAGGCGGAGGGCCACAGCAATTCGGAGGGCGTGTGGTGTGAGACGCGTGCCAGTTGCCGACATTGGGGTTGCTAACAGGAAATCCCCTGCATGTGGTGCTGCTACTGCTGTGAGGCGAGCAATGTCGTGTTGTGTTGTTGCAGCACCCAGGCACTCTGCAGCAACTTGGTCTACAATGGGGCCATCCCAGCTGGATTGCTTGTGGGCTTTTGGGGATAGTGGTTGAGGTGATGGGCCTGCACGAGAGGCCCACTCTGTGGCACAGCGTGTAAAATTGGGATCATGTACACCTGCCAGCTGATGTAAGTGGGCAGGTAGAATTTCCTTCACAAGGTCGTCGGATGCTGATAAGGAGGACAGGAAGGCTGGAACAGCGATTTGCGTTGCTGTTCGAACTCCGAGGCCCCCAAGTCTTACGGGAAGAGAGGCTTGTTTCCACTGTAGGTCATCAAGAGAGAGGTTAAGGGCTTTTTCTAGCATTGATTTCAGTAACCGGTCATACTCACTTAGTTTCTGGCTACTGTAAGATGGTGAACACCTCAGAAAGTAGGTTAACCTGGGGAGGGACAGACATCTGGTGATGAGGTAGAGTGCATCATGAGCATCAATATCCTCAATCCTCCCATCCATCCTCTTAAGGTCGGCGATTTTCCTATCAAGGACCTCATCGATGGCTTTCAACCCCATGGGAGCTCCTAGGAGTGTGCTGTCTTCAGGTTTAGTTTTATGGATATTTGGCAGAAGACCCTCTATTCTCTCTACGATGCCCTGGTTGGAACATATTATTTCACATTTAGAAGGGTTCAGGGGGAGGCCTAAAACTGCACCTTGCTCCTGGATTTTTCTGATGTCCTCCAGGAGGGAGTCTTGGGAACCAGCTAGGGTACCATCATCCAAGAACCAGATGTTAAGCTCGCTGGACAGGACCTCTGTGACTTGTTTGATGACTAAGCAGAAAAGGAGAGGAGCAAGGGGGTCACCCTGTTGGACGCCTTCTCGCGAGTCAATTTCATGTTTGCCAAAAAAGTAGCTTAAGATCCATACTGTAGCATGAATGTACAAAAGGGTAGAGGGAAGGGAAATGACTATGAACCGCACGGAGTACAGCATCCCTCCGCACCAAATTGAAGGCATTTTTGAAATCTAGCTTGATAAGGGCCTTTTCGTCTGTGATGTTGGCGATGAAGGCTCGAGCTGCATGGGCTGCCGCCTCACACCCTTGTGGAATGCCAAACCCGAGCTGTTTTGGCTTCAGCATGTTGGCCGCTGCATCACTAACTGTTCTTGCAGCTGCCTTTGCGACGAGACGCCGGAGAGAATTGCCCACAGCTATTGGCCTGATCCCTCCATCCTTTTTCTTTAGAGCACAGAGAGATGCTCCAAAAAAGATAGGTCTTATGGACGCTGGTATGTTGCCAGCTAGACATGTGTTGGTGAATCTGGTTAGTTCCACCAAGAGGTTCTTTGCAATGTCACCCAGTGCAGGGTTGAGCATTTGCTTGAGGTGGTTGGGTTTTAGTCCTGTGAACCCACCTGCTGATCCTGTAGGGAAGGACATGGCTGCTTTATGGACCACAGATTCAGCCACCCAGAGAGGTTCTGCTCCGGTAGCCCCCACTTGTACAATGTCGTCCTCACGCGGAGCCCTGGGTGGTTGTTTCTCCCTTAGGGCTTGAGCTGTTGCGGCATCTCTGTCGGCAATTGAGTCCTCACTGGTGATGACTCGTATTGCGCCAATAGTGTTACCTTCTATTTTCTTGGTGACTTTTTTCTTGGCGCCAATAGTGTTACCTTCTTCCATTTTCTTGGTGACCTTCTTCTTTTCTTGGTATTTTCTCTCTCTCTCTCTCTCTCTCTCTCTCTCTCTCTCTCTCTCTCTCTCTCTCTCTCTCTCTCTCTCTCTCTCTCTCTCTCTCTCTCTCTCTCTCTCTCTATATATATAAATATATATATATATATATATATATATATATATATATATATATATATTATATATATATATATATATATATATATATATATATATATATATATATATATATATATATATATATATATATATATATATATATATATATATATATATATTGTGACGGGAAAGTGTTGGAGTGTAGATGTTCGGCAGTCTTCCAGTGGCAGGTGTCAATGTCTGGTCACACATAACACAAAAAGATAGACTGCTTGCCTGTTGTCTGTGGTAAGTGAGAGGGAGGTGCACGTAAAACACAAAGTATAACAATGAAACTTTAATATATTTACTTTAAACATAAATGAAAATATAAACAAATACCGGGGGAATTAAAAGTACAATTAAATAACAAAGATAAATGCAAAGACAATGTGAGACACAATAGTATAAAGGTGAAAGGGTAAAATGGTGCTGAGAATATCGGCTATGGCTGAGACCTCCCTTCGTATACAAGCCAGTAAGTTTGTATGCCAGAGAGAGATGTCAACTCTAAGAGCACAAAGAATATTCTGAAGTGGATAGCTGGTCAGGGCTCCGACGTCGATTCAGGTAGATGGCGCAGAGGTGCAGTGTGCAGGTGCGCGGTCGGCGAGTCACCAATCAGGAGCAGGCAGTCTGGAATGAGTAGTTTGCTGGTTGACGACAAGCTGGTGTGGAGGGTGTGTGGAGTAGTGGGAATCTTGGGTACGTTTTACCTCTTGGTCAAAACGTTTTGTGCTACCGGTGGACGTATCTTGAAAGTAGCATCTTATACTTGTTAGCTGGACGTAACTTGAGGTCGGGAAGAGCAGGCTCAATCTCTCTAGAAAGAGATTATCGTCACAATATATATATATATATATATATATATATATATATATATATATATATATATATATATATATATATATATATATATATATATATATATATGTGTGTGTGAGAAAGCTGCATGAACGCGCAAGCCATATATCACTAAGAACTCTTTGACCCGGCCAGGATTCGAACCCATGCCGTCCAGGATCACCCCATAACGTACACAGTACCGTGACCACCGCATCAATGATCGTCTATAAGGATTGGTCAGTTGTAGCGCTTATTAACTAAGCTCCCTGACTGACCAACCCCCGACGACATTCAAGGACCCATTTGGGTACAGTTTTTCATCAAATTCTGGCGCATGCACGGGCCGCACTGAGTCTAACATGTGTGAGAAAGCTGCATGAACGCTTTCACAGTGGTCACGATACTGTGTACGTTAAGGGGTGATCCTGGACGGCATGGGTTCGAATCATGGCCGGGTCAAAGAGTTCTTAGTGATATATGGCTTGCGCGTTCCTGCCTTACCCTACAGAGTTCTTCAACTGTAGAACTCTGTAGGGTAAGGCAGGTCCTAGTCAATAACGGCTTCTCCAATGGTTTCGTCGAAGACATCATAAGAAGGAAAGTGAAAAGCCATGCAACCTCTGAAGAGACAACTAACACAACACCTATACCCCCTATTAGACTATTTTACAGGAACTTCTTTTCCACAGCTCATAAAACGGAGGAAAGGGTCCTGAAAGATATTGTTAATAGAAACGTTATCCCTACAGACAAAAATCAGAGGATACAACTGACGATTTACTATAAAACCAGAAAAACGGCCAGCCTACTCATGAGAAACTCTCCAGACACAAAACAGAACGCTTTAAAAGAGACTAACGTCGTCTATGCCTTCAAATGCCCTCTTGGGGACTGTAAGCTCCAAAAAAAAAACAGTATATAGGCAAGACAACAACATCTCTTTCTAGGCGTTTAACGATGCATAAACAACAGGGCTCCATTAAGGAACATATAATCTCTTCCCACAACCAAACCATCGCCAGAGAAATCCTAGTAAACCACACAGAAATCATCGATAGATACAGCGATAGCAGGCGGCTTGACGTTTGCGAGGCACTACACATCAAGAAGTCAACACCAGCAATCAACAGCCAATTATTGCACAACTATATTCTACCCACCTCAAGACTTCGCTCCAATATAGAAGCATCAAGAAATATGGACCAATAGGCTTTCTACAAACACTTCTATTCAATATCCATTGTTTCGTGTTCTGTCTTGTGTTGATGAATTTAATACCCTATTAATACCCTTGTTCTGACTTGTGTTGATGAAATTAATACCCTATTAATACCACATTTTGTTCTGTCTTGTGTTAATGCCACATCACCCCTTCCACCTCACTCAAATGTAGATATAAAATCGGAGATGCGTAAGTTCTATTCAGTTGTGTATTTATGAACTAAAGTCTTTGAAAATGTAATAAGTTTTACGAAACGCGCTCGTGTCGCGTCAGACTAGAAATAAAAATGAATTTTGGAGAATTGATTTTTGATTTACCTCCAACAGTAAAGCGAAATGTACGAAAGATTGAGAAAATTCGTGTTAGAATTATTAATCTTACTTTTTCGGTCATATTTAATAATATATGTCTACAGGAAAGACTGCTACCAAAATATACTAATATATATATATATATATATATATATATATATATATATATATATATATATATATATATATATATATATATATATATATATATATATATATATATTATGACGTCGACCAAGCTGACGAGGCGTTTGACATGCCATCTTCAATCTGGTGCCCCTAGGAATCACATGAGACAAGCCCATGACATTACTCTAACAAGAGAAATGTTGAACAAGAATACTTGCATAATAGACAAAACCCAAGATTCAAGAAGATTACAAATTCTTGAGGCAATTCACATAAGAATAGAGCGACCTACCATGAACACCCAAATCACGGAACTATTTACTCTACCCACCATGAGAGTAAGGACAAGACAAGAACATATCGATGCCAACACAGAAGACAATGTCCAACATAACAGGCCAATTACACTGGATTAATCTTTGTGTTTAGATAGGAGATGCCTCGTATGGGCCAATAAGCCTTCTGCAGCCCCTATGTTTATCCCTTATGTATCCCCCCATGTTTTCACCTTCATTATATATATATATATATATATATATATATATATATATATATATATATATATATATATATATATATATATATATATATATATATATATATATATATATATATATATATATATTTATCATTATTACAACGTTATTAGTAATTATATTATTATTAATAAGTATAGTATTCTACTTATAATTGAGAGACTGTCTACAGTTATTTTTATTAATGCTTCTTGCATTGCTGTTTTTAATGCGTTGATATATTATCCTTTTAAAAATCAAATTACCATAACTTTTATCTTTTCTTTAATTGTTAAAAGAAGAATCTTACCAAGGTTTTTAATAATAATTGTTAAGTAAAGTACCTTTACCACATTCATCGTACCTGCATATCATCAGTCACAAGGAAATAATGGCAACTGAATAATCCATTAGTCTGACTACTGTAATGTATGCTTTTGATGCATGTCGTGAGCTGTGTGACTAGATAAATAATTTAGTCTGCACAGCTCATGAAGGCACACTCACCACTTATACCTGTGTATATGATTAAAAAACATATCGTGGAGTCAGTGTCTTGACCTCTAATCTTTCACATATTTTATTTATCAAGATAGATTGGGCTTATATGCGTACTTGCACTCCTTTTGTATATTCCACGTAGGAATTTATATATAAAAATTAAACCTTTTCAACCCGTAAGATCGTAGGAGAGAATATCCCCTAACTTTTCAGGGAAGGTAGGACGGCGATGATCATACTGGGAATATCATCAGATTAATGAGTTTCTACTTCCTAAGGGCGTTATGATGGAGACCTTCCGGAGAGGTAGCAGGACGCTGCCCATCCTGGGAATACAACACCTTGCTGACGACACAGACAGGCATGTGATGCTTGAAGGTGGGTTAGGTGAGTATAGTGGTGGTGCTTGAAGGTGGATTAGGTGAGTATTGTGGCGGTGGTGCTTTAAGGTGGGTTAGATGAGTATACTGGTGGTGCTTAAAGGTGAGTTAGGTGAGTATTGTGGTGGTGCTTGAAGGTGGGTTAGGTGAGAATGGTGGTGATGGTGCTTGATTGTGGGTTAGGTGAGCATTGTGATGGTGCTTGTAGGTGGGTTAGGTTGAGTATTGTGGTGGTGGTGCTTGAATGTGGGTTAGGTGAGTATGGTGGTGGTGCTTGAAGGTGGGTTAGGTGAGTATGGTTGTGGTGCTTGAAGGTGGGCTGGGTGAGTATAGTGATGGTAGTGCTTGAAGGTGGGCAAAGTAAGTATGGAGGTGGTGTTTAAAGGTGGGTTAGGTGAGTATGGTGGTTATGGTGCTTGAATGAGGGTTAGGTGAGTTTGGTGGTAATGGTGCTTGAATGTGGGTTAGGTACTTTGTTGGTGCTCAAAGGTAGGTTAGATCAGTATAGTGGTGGTAGTGCTTGAAGGTAGGTAAGGTAATTATGGAGATGGTGTTTTAAGGTGGGTTAGGTGAGTATTGTGGTGGTGGTGCTTAAAGGTGTATTAGGTGAGTATTGAAGTGGTGCTTGAAGGTGAGTTCGGTGAGTATAGTAGAGGTTCTTTAAGGTGGGTTAGGTGAGTATAGTGGTATTGCTTGAAAGTAAGTTAGGTGAGTATTTCCATGGTGGTGCTTGAAGGTGGGTTAGGTGAGTATAGTGGTGGTGGTGCTTGAAGATGAGTTAGGTGAGTATAGTGGTAGTGCTTAAAAGTGGGTTATGTGAGTATATTGGTAGTGCTTGAAGACGGGATAGGTGAGTATAGATTTGGTGCCTAAAGGTGGATTAGGTGAGTATAGATTTGGTGCCTAAAGGTGGATTAGGTGAGTATAGATTTGGTGCCTAAAGGTGGATTAGGTGAGTATAGTGGTAATGCTTGAAAGTGGGTTAGGTGAGTATTTTGGTGGTGGTGCTTGAAGGTGGGTTAGGTGAGTATAGCGGTGGTGCTTGAAGGTGGGTTACATAAATATAAAAGAGGTGCTTGAAGGTGGGTTTGGTTAGCTTAGTGGTATTGCTTGAAGGTGGGTTAGGTGAGTGTGGTGGTGGTGGTGCTTGAATGTGGGTTAGGTGAGAATTGTGATTGTTGCGCTTAAAGGTGGGTTAGGTGAGTACAGTTGTGGTAGTGTTTGAAGTTGGGTTAGGTGAAGGTGGTGCTTGAAGGTGAGATTAGGTGAATATGGCGGTGGTGGTGCTTGAATGTGGGTTAGGTGAGTATGGTGGTGCTGGTGCTTGAAGGTGGGTTTGGTGAGTATGGTGGTGGTGCTTGAAGGTGGGTTAGGTGAGTATAGTTGCGGTGCTTGAAGGTGGGTTAGATGAATATAGTGGTGGTGGTGTTTGGATGTGGGTTAGGTGGGTATGGTGGTGGTGCTTGAAGGTGGGTTAGGAGAGAATCGTTATGGTGCTTGAAGGTGGGTTATGTGAGTATAGTGGCGGTGCTTGAAGGTGGGTTAGGTGAGTATAGGGGTGCTGCTTGAAGGTGGGTTACGTGAGTATAGTGAAGATGCTTGAAGGTGGGTTAGGTGACTATGGTGGTGGCGATTGATTATTGGTTAGGTGAGTATGGTGGTACTGGTGCTTGAAGTTGGGTTAAGTGAGTATAGCCGAGGTGCATGAAGGTGGATTTGGTGAGTAGAGTGGCAGTGCTTGAATGTGGGTTAGGTAAGTATAGTGGTGGTGCTTGAAGGTGGGTTAGGTGAGTATATTTGTGATTCTTGGAGGTGGGTTAGGTGCGTATGGTGGTGATTGTGCTTGAATGCGGGTTAGGTGAGTATTCTGGGCATGCTTGGAAGTGGGTTTGGTGAGTATGCTGGTCATGCGTGGAGGTGGGTTAGGTGAGTATAGTGGTGGTGCTAGAAGGTGGGTTAGGTGAGTTTCGTGGAGGTGTTAGAAGGCGGGTTAGGTGAGCATAGTGGCAGTGCTTGAAGGTAGGTTAGGTGAGTATATTTGGTGGTGCTTGAAGGTAGGTTAGGTGAGTATGTTGGTGGTGCATGAAGGTGGTTTAGGTGAGTATAGTTGTGGTGCTTGTAGGTGAGTTAGGTGAATATATTAGAGGTGCTTGAAAGTGGGTTAGGTGAGTATAGTGGTGGTGTTTGAAGGTGGATTAGGTGAGTATAGTGATAGTGCTTGAAGGTTGGTTTTATGAGTATAGTGGTGGTGGTACTTGAATGTGGGTTAGGTGAGTATTGTGGCTGTCCATGAAGGAGGGTTAGGTGTGTATCATAGTGGTGCTTGAAGGTTGGTTACGTGAGTATGGTAAGGGTGCTTGAAGGTGGGTTAGGTGAGTAAAGGGGTGGTGCTTCAATGTGGATTAGGTGAGTATAGTAATGATGCTTGAAGATGGGTTAGGTGAATATTGTGGTGGTTCTTGAAGGTGGTTAGGTGAGTATATAGCCGGTCCTTGTAGGTGGTTTAGGTGAGTAAAGTCATGGTGCTTGTAGTTGGCTTAGGTAAGTATAATAGTAGTGCTTGAAGGTAGGTTAGGTGAATATGGTGGTGGTGCTTGAAAGTTGGTTAGGTGAGTATTGTGTCGGTGCTTGAAGATGTGTTAGGTGAGAATGGTGGTGGTGGTGCTTGTAGGTGGGTTAGGTGAGTATGGTGGTGGTGGTTCTTGAAAGTGGTTTAGGTGAGTATAGTGGGAGTGATTGAAGATGAGTTAGGTGAGTATTGTGGTGGTGCTTGAAGGCGGGTTAGGTGAGTATTGAGATGGTCCGTGAAGGTGGGTTAGGTGAGTATCTTTGTGGTGCTTGGAGGTGGGTTAGGTGAATATGGTGGTAATTGTGCTTGAATTTGGGTTAGATGAGTATTCTGGGCATGCTTGGAGGTGGGTTAGGTGAGTATACTGGTCATACTTGGAGATGGGTTAGGAGAATATAGTGGTGATGCTAGAAGTTGGGTTAGGTGAGTATTATGGAGGTGTTTGATGGCGGGTTAGGTGAGCATAGTGGCAGTGCTTGAAGGTGGGTTAGGTTAGTATATTGGTGGTGCTTGAAAGTGGGTTTGGTGAGTATGTTGGTGGTGCTTGAAGGTGGATCAGGTGAGTATATTAGCGGTGCTTAATGGTGGTTTAGGTGACTATAGTCGTGGTGCTTGTAGGTGGGTTTGGTGGGTATAATAGTAGTGCTTGAAGGTCGGTTAGGTGAATATGATGGTGGTGCTTGAATGTTGGTTAGGTGAGTATGGTGATGGTGCTTGAAGGTGGGTTAAGTGAGTATGGTGGTGGTGGTGCTTGTAGGTGGGTTAGGTTAGTATAGTGGTGGTGGTGCTTGAAGGTGGTTTAGGTGAGTATAGTTGTAGTGATTGAAGATGGGTTAGGTGAGTACTGTGATAGTTCTTGAAGGTGGGTTAGGTGAGTATGGTGGTGGTGGTTCTTGAAAGTGGGTTAGGTGAGTATAGTGATGGTGCTTGAAGGTTGGTCTAATGAGTATGGTGGTGGTGGTGCTTTAAGATGGGTTAGGTGAGTATAGTGGTGGTGGTGGTGGTGTTTGAAGATGGGTTAGGTGAGTATGGTGTTGATTGTGCTTTAAGGTGGGTTAGGTGAGGATGGTGGTGGTATTGCTTGTAAGTGGGTTAGGTGAGGATGGTGGTGGTGGTGCTTGAAGGTGGTTTAGGTGAGTATGGTGGTGGTGCTTGAAGGTGGGTTAGGTGAGTATAGTTGCGGTGCTTGAAGGTGGGTTAGATGAATATGGTGGTGGTGGTGTTTGGATGTGGGTTAGGTGGGTATGGTGGTGGTGCTTGAAGGTGAGTTAGGTGAGTATAGTTGCGGTGCTTGAAGGTGGGTTAGATGAATATGGTGGTGGTGGTGTTTGGATGTGGGTTAGGTGGGTATGGTGGTGGTGCTTGAAGGTTGGTTAGGAGAAAATCGTTATGGTGCTTGAAGGTGGGTTATGTGAGTAGGGGTGTGGTGCTTGAAGGTGGGTTAGGTGAGTATAGCGATGGTAGTGCTTGACGGTGGGCAAAGTGAGTATGGAGGTGGTGTTTTAAGGTGGGTTTGGTGAGTATGGTGGTTATGGTGCTTGAATGAGGGTTAGGTGAGTATGGTGATAATGCTGCTTGAATGTGGGATAGGTACTTTGTTGGTGCTCAAAGGTAGGTTAGATGAGTATAGTGGTGGTAGTGCTTGAAGGTAGGTAAGGTAATTATGGAGATGGTGTTCTAAGGTGGGTTAGGTGAGTTTTGTGATGGTGGTGCTTAAAGGTGTATTAGGTGAGTATTGTAGTGGTGCTTGAAGGTGAGTTCGGTGAGTATAGTAGAGGTTCTTAAAGGTGGGTTAGGTGAGTATAGTGATAGTGCTTGAAAGTAAGTTAGGTGAGTATTTCCATGGTGGTGCTTGAAGGTGGGTTAGGTGAGTATAGTGGTGGTGGTGCTTGAAGATGAGTTAGGTGAGTATAGTGGTGGTGGTGCTTGAAGATGAGTTAGGTGAGTATAGTGGTAGTGCTTAAAAGTGGGTTAGGTGAGTATATTGGTAGTGCTTGAAGACGGGTTAGGTGAGTATAGATTTGGTGCCTAAAGGTGGATTAGGTGAGTATAGTGGTAATGCTTGAAAGTGGGTTAGGTGAGTATTTTGGTGGTGGTGCTTGAAGGTGGGTTACGTGAGTATAAAAGAGGTGCTTGAAGGTGGGTTTGGTTAGCTTAGTGGTATTGCTTGAAGGTGGGTTAGGTGAGTGTGGTGGTGGTGGTGCTTGAAGGTGGGTTAGGTGAGTACGGTGGTGGTAGTGTTTGAAGTTGGGTTAGGTGAAGGTGGTGCTTGAAGGTGAGATTAGGTGAATATGGCGGTGGTGGTGCTTGAATGTGGGTTAGGTGAGTATGGTAGCGGTCCTTGAAGGTAGGTTAGGTGAGAATCATGGTGGTGCTTGAAGGTGGGTTACGTGAGTATTGTGGTGGTGATTGAAGGTGGGTTAGGTGAGTATAGGGGTGGTGGTGCTAGAATGTGACTTAGGTGAGAATAGAAATGATGCTTGAAGGTGGGTTAGGTGAATATTGTGGTGGTGCTTGAAGGTGGGTTAGGTGAGTATGGTGGTGCTGGTATTTGAAGGTGGGTTTGGTGAGTATGGTGCTGGTGATGCTTGAAGGTGGGTTAGGTGAGAATAGGGGTGGAGCTTGAAGGTGGATTACGTGAGTATGGTGATGATGCTTGAAGGTGGGTTAGGTTAGCATGGTGGTGCTGGTGTTTGATGGTGGATTTGGTGAGTATGGTGCTGGTTCTTGAAGGTGCGTTAGGTGAATATAGCGGTGGTGCATGAAGGTGGGTTATGTGAGTATAGTAGCAGTGCTTGAAGGTGGGTTAGGTGAGTATATTAGTGTTGCTTAAAAGTGGGTTAGGTGAGTATATTTGTGGTGTTTGAAGGTGGGTTAAGTGAGAATGGTGTTGATGGTGCTTGAATATGGGTTAGGTGAGCATTCTGGGCATGCTTGGAGGTGGGTTAGGTGAGTATAATTGTGGTGCTAGAAGGTGGGTTAGGTGAGTATTGTGGTGGTGCTTGAAGGTGGGTTAGGTGAGTATTGTGGAGGTGTTTGAAGGTGGGTTAGGTGAGTATTGTGGAGGTGTTTGAAGGTGGGTTAGGTGAGTATATTGGTGGTGCTTGAAGGTGGGTTAGGTGAGTATATTAGTGGTGCTTGTAGGTGGATCAGTTGAGTATATTGGCGGTGGTTTAGGTGAGTATAGTCGTGGTGATTTTAGATGGGTTAGGTGAGTATAATAGTCGTGATTGAAGGTCGGTTAGGTGAATATAGTGGTGGTGCTTGAAAGTTGGTTAGGTGAGTCTGGTGATGGTCTATGAAGACGGGCTAGGTGAGTATGGTGGTGGTGGTGCTTGTAGCGAGGGTTAGGTGAGTATGGTGGTGGTGGTTGTGCTTGTAGGTGGTTTAGGTGAATATAGTGGTAGTGATTGAAGATGGGTTAGGTGAGTATTGTTGTGGTGATTGAAGGTGGGTTAGGTGAGTGTTTTGGTGGTGATGCTTGAAGGTGGGTTAGGTGAGTATATTGGAGGTGCTTGAAAGTGGGATAGGTGAGTATAGTGGTGGTGCTTGAAGGTGGGTTAGGTGAATATAGTGATGGTGCTTGAAGGTTCGTTAAATGAGTATGGTGGTGTTGATGCTTGAATGTGCGTTTGGTGAGTATGGTGTTAGTTGTGCTTTAAGGTGGGTTAGGTGAGTATGGTGGTGGTGGTGCTTGAAGGTGGGTTAGGTGAGTATGGTGTTGGTTGTGCTTGAAGGTGGGTTAGGTGAGTATGGTGGTGGGGGTGCTTGAATGTGGGTTAGGTGAGCATTCTAGGCATGCTTGGAGGTGGGTTAGGTGAGTATACTGGTCATGCTTGGAGGTGGGTTACTTGAGTATAGTCGTGGTGCTTGTAGGTGGGTTAGGTGAATATAATAGTAGTGCTTGAAGGTCGGTTAGTTGAATATGGTGGTGGTGCTGCTTGAAGGTTGGTTAGGTGAGTATGGTGGTGCATGAAGGTGGTTTAGGTGAGTATGGTGGTTGTGCTTGAAGGTGGGTTAGGTGAGTATAGTTGCGGTGCTTGAAGGTGGGTTAGATGAATATAGTGGTGGTGGTGTTTGGATGTGGGTTAGGTGGGTATGGTGGTGGTGCTTGAAGGTGGGTTAGGAGAGAATCGTTATGGTGCTTGAAGGTGGGTTATGTGAGTATAGTGGTGGTGCTTGAAGGTGGGTTAGGTGAGTATAGGGGTGGTGCTTGAAGGTGGGTTACGTGAGTATAGTGAAGATGCTTGAAGGTGGGTTAGGTGACTATGGTGGTGGCGATTGATGATTGGTTAGGTGAGTATGGTGGTGCTGGTGCTTGAAATTGGGTTAAGTGAGTATAGCCGAGGTGCATGAAGGTGGATTCGGTGAGTAGAGTGGCAGTGCTTGAAGGTGGGTTAGGTGAGTATAGTGGTGGTGTTTGAAGGTGGGTTAGGTGAGTATATTTGTGATTCTTGGAGGTGGGTTAGGTGCGTATGGTGGTGATTGTGCTTGAATGCGGGTTAGGTGAGTATTCTGGGCATGCTTGGAAGTGGGTTTGGTGAGTATGCTGGTCATGCGTGGAGGAGGGTTAGGTGAGTATAGTGGTGATGCTAGAAGGTGGGTTAGGTGAGTTTCGTGGAGGTGTTAGAAGGCGGGTTAGGTGAGGATAGTGGCAGTGCTTGAAGGTGTGTTAGGTGAGTATATTTGGTGATGCTTGAAGGTGGGTTAGGTGAGTATGTTGGTGGTGCATGAAGGTGGTTTAGGTGAGTATAGTTGTGGTGCTTGTAGGTGAGTTAGGTGAATATATTGGAGGTGCATGAAAGTGGGATAGGTGAGTATAGTGGTGGTGCTTGAAGGTGGATTAGGTGAGTATAGAGACAGTGCTTGAAGGTTGGTTTTATGAGTATGGTGGTGGTGGTACTTGAATGTGGGCTAGGTGAGTATTGTGGCTGTCCTTGAAGGAGGGTTAGGTGTGTATCGTAGTGGTGCTTGAAGGTTGGTTACGTGAGTATGGTAATGGTGCTTGAAGGTGGGTTAGGTGAGTAAAGGGGTGGTGCTTGAATGTGGGTTAGGTGAGTATAGTAATGATGCTTGAAGATGGGTTAGGTGAATATTGTGGTGGTTCTTGTAGGTGGTTTAGGTGAGTAATGTCATGGTGCTTGTATTTGGCTTAGGTAAGTATAATAGTAGTGCTTGAAGGTAGGTTAGGTGAATATGGTGGTGGTGCTTGAAAGTTGGTTAGGTGAGTATTGTGTCGGTGCTTGAAGATGTGTTAGGTGAGAATGGTGGTGGTGGTGCTTGTAGGTGGGTTAGGTGAGTATGGTGGTGGTGGTGCTTGAAAGTGGTTTAGGTGAGTATAGTGGGAGTGATTGAAGATGGGTTAGGTGAGTATTGTGGTGGTGCTTGAAGGCGGGTTAGGTGAGTATTGAGATGGTCCGTTAAGGTGGGTTAGGTGAGTATCTTTGTGGTGCTTGGAGGTGGGTTAGGTGAATATGGTGGTAATTGTGCTTGAATTTGGGTTAGATGAGTATTCTTGGCATGCTTGGAGGTGGGTTAGGTGAGTGTACTGGTCATACTTGGAGATGGGTTAGGAGAATATAGTGGTGGTGCTAGAAGTTGGGTTAGGTGAGTATTATGGAGGTGTTTGATGGCGGGTTAGGTGAGCATAGTGGCAGTGCTTGAAGGTGGGTTAGGTGAGTATATTGATGGTGCTTGAAGGTGGGTTTGGTGAGTATGTTGGTGGTGCTTGAAGGTGGATCAGGTGAGTATATTAGCGGTGCTTAATGGTGGTTTAGGTGACTATAGTCGTGGTGCTTGTAGGTGGGTTTGGTGGGTATAATAGTAGTGCTTGAAGGTCGGTTAGGTGAATATGATGGTGGTGCTTGAATGTTGGTTAGGTGAGTATGGTGATGGTGCTTGAAGGTGGGTTAAGTGAGTATGGTGGTGGTGGTGCTTGTAGGTGGGTTAGGTTAGTATAGTGGTGGTGGTGCTTGAAGGTGGTTTAGGTGAGTATAGTTGTAGTGATTGAAGATGGGTTAGGTGAGTACTGTGATAGTTCTTGAAGGTGGGTTAGGTGAGTATGGTGGTGGTGGTTCTTGAAAGTGGGTTAGGTGAGTATAGTGATGGTGCTTGAAGGTTGGTCTAATGAGTATGGTGGTGGTGGTGCTTTTAGATGGGTTAGGTGAGTATAGTGGTGGTGGTGGTGGTGTTTGAAGATGGGTTAGGTGAGTATGGTGTTGATTGTGCTTTAAGGTGGGTTTGGTGAGGATGGTGGTGGTATTGCTTGTAAGTGGGTTAGGTGAGGATGGTGGTGGTGGTGCTTGAAGGTGGTTTAGGTGAGTATGGTGGTGGTGCTTGAAGGTGGGTTAGGTGAGTATAGTTGCGGTGCTTGAAGGTGGGTTAGATGAATATGGTGGTGGTGGTGTTTGGATGTGGGTTAGGTGGGTATGGTGGTGGTGCTTGAAGGTGAGTTAGGTGAGTATAGTTGCGGTGCTTGAAGGTGGGTTAGATGAATATGGTGGTGGTGGTGTTTGGATGTGGGTTAGGTGGGTATGGTGGTGGTGCTTGAAGGTTGGTTAGGAGAAAATCGTTATGGTGCTTGAAGGTGGGTTATGTGAGTAGGGGTGTGGTGCTTGAAGGTGGGTTAGGTGAGTATAGCGATGGTAGTGCTTGACGGTGGGCAAAGTGAGTATGGAGGTGGTGTTTTAAGGTGGGTTTGGTGAGTATGGTGGTTATGGTGCTTGAATGAGGGTTAGGTGAGTATGGTGATAATGCTGCTTGAATGTGGGATAGGTACTTTGTTGGTGCTCAAAGGTAGGTTAGATGAGTATAGTGGTGGTAGTGCTTGAAGGTAGGTAAGGTAATTATGGAGATGGTGTTCTAAGGTGGGTTAGGTGAGTTTTGTGATGGTGGTGCTTAAAGGTGTATTAGGTGAGTATTGTAGTGGTGCTTGAAGGTGAGTTCGGTGAGTATAGTAGAGGTTCTTAAAGGTGGGTTAGGTGAGTATAGTGATAGTGCTTGAAAGTAAGTTAGGTGAGTATTTCCATGGTGGTGCTTGAAGGTGGGTTAGGTGAGTATAGTGGTGGTGGTGCTTGAAGATGAGTTAGGTGAGTATAGTGGTGGTGGTGCTTGAAGATGAGTTAGGTGAGTATAGTGGTAGTGCTTAAAAGTGGGTTAGGTGAGTATATTGGTAGTGCTTGAAGACGGGTTAGGTGAGTATAGATTTGGTGCCTAAAGGTGGATTAGGTGAGTATAGTGGTAATGCTTGAAAGTGGGTTAGGTGAGTATTTTGGTGGTGGTGCTTGAAGGTGGGTTACGTGAGTATAAAAGAGGTGCTTGAAGGTGGGTTTGGTTAGCTTAGTGGTATTGCTTGAAGGTGGGTTAGGTGAGTGTGGTGGTGGTGGTGCTTGAAGGTGGGTTAGGTGAGTACGGTGGTGGTAGTGTTTGAAGTTGGGTTAGGTGAAGGTGGTGCTTGAAGGTGAGATTAGGTGAATATGGCGGTGGTGGTGCTTGAATGTGGGTTAGGTGAGTATGGTAGCGGTCCTTGAAGGTAGGTTAGGTGAGAATCATGGTGGTGCTTGAAGGTGGGTTACGTGAGTATTGTGGTGGTGATTGAAGGTGGGTTAGGTGAGTATAGGGGTGGTGGTGCTAGAATGTGACTTAGGTGAGAATAGAAATGATGCTTGAAGGTGGGTTAGGTGAATATTGTGGTGGTGCTTGAAGGTGGGTTAGGTGAGTATGGTGGTGCTGGTATTTGAAGGTGGGTTTGGTGAGTATGGTGCTGGTGATGCTTGAAGGTGGGTTAGGTGAGAATAGGGGTGGAGCTTGAAGGTGGATTACGTGAGTATGGTGATGATGCATGAAGGTAGATTAGGTGATTATGGTGGTGCTGGTGCTTGAAGGTGGGTTTGGTGAGTATGGTGCTAGTGGTTGAAGGTGGGTTAGGTGAGTATAGCGGTGGTGCATGAAGGATGGTTCGGTGAGTAGAGTGGCAGTGCTTGAAGGTGGGTTAGGTGAGTATATTGGTGGTGCTTGAAGGTGGGTTAGGTGAGTATATTTGTGATGCTTGGAGGTGGGTTAGGTAAGTATGGTGGTGATTGTTCTTGAATGTGGGTTAGGTGAGTATTCTGGGTATGCTTGGAGGTGGGTTAGGTGAGTATACTGGTCATGCTTGAAGGTGGGTTAGGTGAGTATTGTGGTGGTGCTAGAAGGTGGGTTAGGTGAGTATTGTGGAGGTGTTTGAAGGTGGGTTAGGTGAGTATTGTGGAGGTGTTTGAAGGTGGGTTAGGTGAGCATAGTGGCAGTGCTTGAAGGTGGGTTAGGTGAGTATGTTAGTGGTGCTTGAAGGTGGATCATGTGAGTATATTGGCGGTGGTTTAGGTGAGTATAGTCGTGGTGATTTTAGATGGGTTAGGTGAGTATAATAGTCGTGATTGAAGGTCGGTTAGGTGAATATAGTGGTGGTGCTTGAAAGTTGGTTAGGTGAGTCTGGTGATGGTCTATGAAGACGGGCTAGGTGAGTATGGTGGTGGTGGTGCTTGTAGCGGGGGTTAGGTGAGTATGGTGGTGGTGGTTGTGCTTGTAGGTGGTTTAGGTGAATATAGTGGTAGTGATTGAAGATGGGTTAGGTGAGTATTGTTGTGGTGCTTGAAGGTGGGTTAGGTGAGTGTTTTGGTGGTGATGCTTGAAGGTGGGTTAGGTGAGTATTTTTGGAGGAGCTTGAAAGTGGGATAGGTGAGTATAGTGGTGGTGCTTGTAGGTGGGTTAGGTGAGTATAGTGATGGTGTTTGAAGGTTAGTTAAATGAGTATAGTGGTGTTGATGCTTGAATGTGCGTTTGGTGAGTATGGTGTTAGTTGTGCTTTAAGGTGGGTTAGGTGAGTATGGTGGTGGTGGTGGTGCTTGAAGGTGGGTTAGGTGAGTATGGTGTTGGTTGTGCTTGAAGGTGGGTTAGGTGAGTATGGTGGTGGGGGTGCTTGAATGTGGGTTAGGTGAGCATTCTAGGCATGCTTGGAGGTGGGTTAGGTGAGTATACTGGTCATGCTTGGAGGTGGGTTACTTGAGTATAGTCGTGGTGCTTGTAGGTGGGTTAGGTGAATATAATAGTAGTGCTTGAAGGTCGGTTAGTTGAATATGGTGGTGGTGCTGCTTGAAGGTTGGTTAGGTGAGTATGGTGGTGCTTGAAGGTGGTTTAGGTGAGTATGGTGGTTGTGCTTGAAGGTGGGTTAGGTGAGTATAGTTGCGGTGCTTGAAGGTGGGTTAGATGAATATAGTGGTGGTGGTGTTTGGATGTGGGTTAGGTGAGTATGGTGGTGGTGCTTGAAGGTGGGTTAGGAGAGAATCGTTATGGTGCTTGAAGGTGGGTTATGTGAGTATAGTGGTGGTGCTTGAAGGTGGGTTAGGTGAGTATAGGGGTGGTGCTTGAAGGTGGGTTACGTGAGTATAGTGAAGATGCTTGAAGGTGGGTTAGGTGACTATGGTGGTGGCGATTGATGATTGGTTAGGTGAGTATGGTGGTGCTGGTGCTTGAAATTGGGTTAAGTGAGTATAGCCGAGGTGCATGAAGGTGGATTCGGTGAGTAGAGTGGCAGTGCTTGAAGGTGGGTTAGGTGAGTATAGTGGTGGTGTTTGAAGGTGGGTTAGGTGAGTATATTTGTGATTCTTGGAGGTGGGTTAGGTGCGTATGGTGGTGATTGTGCTTGAATGCGGGTTAGGTGAGTATTCTGGGCATGCTTGAAAGTGGGTTTGGTGAGTATGCTGGTCATGCGTGGAGGAGGGTTAGGTGAGTATAGTGGTGATGCTAGAAGGTGGGTTAGGTGAGTTTCGTGGAGGTGTTAGAAGGCGGGTTAGGTGAGGATAGTGGCAGTGCTTGAAGGTGGGTTAGGTGAGTATATTTGGTGGTGCTTGAAGGTGGGTTAGGTGAGTATGTTGGTGGTGCATGAAGGTGGTTTAGGTGAGTATAGTTGTGGTGCTTGTAGGTGAGTTAGGTGAATATATTGGAGGTGCATGAAAGTGGGATAGGTGAGTATAGTGGTGGTGCTTGAAGGTGGATTAGGTGAGTATAGAGACAGTGCTTGAAGGTTGGTTTTATGAGTATGGTGGTGGTGGTACTTGAATGTGGGCTAGGTGAGTATTGTGGCTGTCCTTGAAGGAGGGTTAGGTGTGTATCGTAGTGGTGCTTGAAGGTTGGTTACGTGAGTATGGTAATCGTGCTTGAAGGTGGGTTAGGTGAGTAAAGGGGTGGTGCTTGAATGTGGGTTAGGTGAGTATAGTAATGATGCTTGAAGATGGGTTAGGTGAATATTGTGGTGGTTCTTGTAGGTGGTTTAGGTGAGTAGAGTCGTGGTGCTTGTAGTTTGGGTTAGGTAAGTATAATAGTAGTGCTTGAAGGTAGGTTAGGTGAATATGGTGGTGGTGCTTGAAAGTTGGTTAGGTGAGTATTGTGTCGGTGCTTGAAGGTGGGTTAGGTGAGAATGGTGGTGGTGGTGCTTGTAGGTGGGTTAGGTGAGTATGGTGGTGGTGGTGCTTGAAAGTGGTTTAGGTGAGTATAGTGGGAGTGACATAAGATGGGTTAGGTGAGTATTGTGGTGGTTCTTGAAGGTGGGTTAGGTGAGTATTGAGATGGTCCTTGAAGGTGGGTTAGGTGAGTATATTTGTGGTGCTTGGAGGTGGGTTAGGTGAATATGGTGGTAATTGTGCTTGAATTTGGGTTAGATGAGTATTCTGGGCATGCTTGGAGGTGGGTTAGGTGAGTATACTGGTCATACTTGGAGATGGGTTAGGTGAATATAGTGGTGGTGCTAGAAGGTGGGTTAGGTGAGTATTATGGAGGTGTTTGAAGGCGGGTTAGGTGAGCATAGTGGCAGTGCTTGAAGGTGGGTTAGGTGAGTATATTGGTGGTGCTTGAAGGTGGGTTTGGTGAGTATGTTGGTGGTGCTTGAAGGTGGATCAGGTGAGTATATTAGCGGTGCTTAATGGTGGTTTAGGTGAGTATAGTCGTGGTGCTTGTAGGTGGGTTTGGTGGGTATAATAGTAGTGCTTGAAGGTCGGTTAAGTGAATATGGTGGTGGTGCTTGAATGTTGGTTAGGTGAGTATGGTGATGGTGCTTGAAGGTGGGTTAGGTGAGTATGGTGGTGGTGGTGCTTGTAGGTGGGTTAGGTTAGTATAGTGGTGGTGGTGCTTGAAGGTGGGTTAGGTGAGTATAGTGATGGTGGTTCTTGAAAGTGGGTTAGGTGAGTATAGTGGTGGTGCTTGAAGGTTGGTTAGGTGAGTATGGTGGTGGTGGTGCTTTAAGGTGGGTTAGGTGAGTATAGTGGTGGTGGTGGTGGTGTTTGAAGGTGGGTTAGGTGAGAATGGTGTTGGTTGTGCTTTAATGTGGGTTAGGTGACGATGGTGGTGGTGGTGCTTGTAAGTGGGTTAGGTGAGGATGGTGGTGGTGGTGGTGATTGAAGGTGGTTTAGGTGAGTATGGTGGTGGTGCTTGAAGGTGGGTTAGGTGAGTATAGTTGCGGTGCTTGAAGGTGGGTTAGATGAATATGGTGGTGGTGGTGTTTGGATGTGGGTTAGGTGGGTATGGTGGTGGTGCTTGAAGGTGAGTTAGGTGAGTATAGTTGCGGTGCTTGAAGGTGGGTTAGATGAATATGGTGGTGGTGGTGTTTGGATGTGGGTTAGGTGGGTATGGTGGTGGTGCTTGAAGGTTGGTTAGGAGCAAATCGTTATGGTGCTTGAAGGTGGGTTATGTGAGTAGGGGTGTGGTGCTTGAAGGTGGGTTAGGTGAGTATAGCGATAGTAGTGCTTGACGGTGGGCAAAGTGAGTATGGAGGTGGTGTTTTAAGGTGGGTTTGGTGAGTATGGTGGTTATGGTGCTTGAATGAGGGTTAGGTGAGTATGGTGATAATGCTGCTTGAATGTGGGATAGGTACTTTGTTGGTGCTCAAAGGTAGGTTAGATGAGTATAGTGGTTGTAGTGCTTGAAAGTAGGTAAGGTAATTATAGAGATGGTGTTTTAAGGTGGGTTAGGTGAGTATAATTTTAAGTGCTTGAAGGTGGATTAGGTGAATAGTGTAACGGTGCTTGAAGGTGAGTTCGGTGAGTATAGTTGAGGTTCTTTAAGGTGGATTAGGTGAGTATAGTGGCAGTGCTTGAAAGTAAGTTAGGTGAGTATTTCCGTGGTGGTGCTTGAAGGTGGGTTAGGTGAGTATAGTGGTGGTGGTGCTTGAAGATGAGATAAGTGAGTATAGTGGTAGTGCTTAAAAGTGGGTTAGTTGAGTATTTTGGTGGTGGTGTTTGAAGGTGGGTTAGGTGAGTATATTGGTAGTGCTTGAAGATGGGTTAGGTGAGTATAGATTTGGTGTCTGAAGGTGGATTAGGTGAGTATAGTGGTAATGCTTGAAAGTGGGTTAGGTGAGTATTTTGGTGGTGGTGCTTGAAGGTGGGTTAGGTGAGTATAGCGGTGGTGCTTGAAGGTGGGTTACGTGAGTATAAAAGAGGTGCTTGAAGGTGGGTTTGGTTAGCTTAGTGGTATTGCTTGAAGGTGGGTTAGGTGAGTGTGGTGGTGGTGGTGCTTGAATGTGGGTTAGGTGAGAATTGTGATTGTTGTGCTTGAAGATGGGTTAGGTGAGCACGGTGGTGGTAGTGTTTGAAGTTGGGTTAGGTGAAGGTGAAGGTGAGATTAGGTGAATATGGCGGTCGTGGTGCTTGAATGTGGGTTAGGTGAGTATGGTAGCGGTCCTTGAAGGTAGGTTAGGTGAGTATCATGGTGGTGCTTGAAGGTGGGTTACGTGAGTATTGTGGTGGTGATTGAAGGTGGGTTAGGTGAGTATAGGGGGTGGTGGTGCTAGAATGTGACTTAGGTGAGAATAGTAATGATGCTTGAAGGTGGGTTAGGTGAATATTGTGGTGGTGCTTGAAGGTGGGTTAGGTGAGTATGGTTGTGCTGGTATTTGAAGATGTGTTTGGTGAGTATGGTGCTGGTGCTTGAAGGTGGGTTAGGTGAGTATTGCGGTGGTGCATGAAGGTGGGTTTGGTGAGTATATTGGTAGTGCTTGAAGATGGGTTAGGTGAGTATATTGGTGCTGCTAAAAGGTGGGTTAGGTGAGTATATTGTTGGTGCTTGAAGTTGGGTCAGGTGAGTATTTTGGCGGTGCTTGAAGGTGGGTTAGATGAGTTTAGTTGTGGTGCTTGTAGGTGGGTTAGGTTAGTATAATAGTAGATCTTGAAGGTGGGTTAGGTGAGAATAGGGATATTAGTGGTTAAATGTGGGTAAGGTAAGATTGGTGGTGGTGGTGCTTGAAAGTGGGTTTGGTGAGTATGGTGCTGGTGCTTGAAAGTGGGTTAGGTGAGTATAGTGGTGCTAGTGCTTGAAGGTGGGTTAGGTGAGTATTGTGGTGGTGCTTGAAGGTGGGTTAGGTGAGTATAGTGGTGGGTGCTTGAAGGTGGGTTAGGTGAGTATAGTGGTAGTGCTTGAAGGTGGGTTAGGTGAGTATAGCGGTGGTGCATTGAAGGTGGGTTAGGTGAGTATAGTGGTGGTGCTTGAAGGTGGGTTAGGTGAGTATAGTGGTGGTGCTTGAAGGTGGGTTAGGTGAGTATAGTTGTGGTGCTTGAAGGTGGGTTAGGTGAGTATGGTGGTGGTTGTTCTTGAAGGTGGGTTAGGTGAGTATAGTGGGTATGCTTGGAGGTGGGTTAGGTGAGTATAGTGGTGGTGCTTGAAGGTGGGTTAGGTGAGTATAGTGGTGGTGCTTGAAGGTGGGTTAGGTGAGTATAATGGTGGTGCTTGAAGGTGGGTTACGTGAGTATAGTGGTGGTGCTTGAAGGTGGGTTAGGTGAGTATAGTGTTGGTGCTTGAAGGTGGGTTAGGTGAGTATAGTAGTGGTGCTTGAAGGTGGTTTAGGTGAGTATAGTCGTGGTGTTTGTAGGTGGGTTAGGTGAGTATAATAGTAGTGATTGAAGGTCGGTTAGGTGAATATGGTGGTGGTGCTTGAAAGTTGGTTAGGTGAGTCTGGTGATGGTCCATGAAAATGGGTTAGCTGAGTATGGTGGTGGTGGTGCTTGTTGGGGGGTTAGGGGAGTATGGTGGTAGTGGTTGTGCTTGTAGGTGGTTTAGGTGAATATAGTGATAGTGATTGAAGATGGGTTAGGTGAGTATTGTTGTGGTGCTTGAAGGTGGGATAGGTGAGTGTTTTGGTGGTGATGCTTGAAGGTGAGTTAGGTGAGTATAGTGGTGGTGCTTGAAGGTGGGTTAGGTGAGTATAGTGGTGGTGCTTGAAGGTGGGTTAGGTGAGTATAGTGATGGTGCTTGAAGGTTGGTTAGGTGAGTATAGTGGTGGTGATGCTTGAAGGTGGGTTAGGTGAGTATAGTTGGTGGTGCTTGAAGGTGGGTTAGGTGAGTATAGTGGTGGTGGTTTGAAGGTGGGTTAGGTGAGTATAGTGGTGGTGTGCTTGAAGGTGGGTTAGGTGAGTATAGGTGGTGGTGCTTGAATGTGGGTTAGGTGAGTACTGTTGCGGCCTTGAAGGTGGGTTAAGTGAGTGTCGTGGTGGTGCTTGAAGGTTGGTTACGTGAATATGGTGATAGTGCTTGAAGGTGGGTTAGGTGAGTATAGGGGTGGTGTTTGAATGTGGGTTAGGAGAGAATAGTAATGATGCTTGAAGGTGGGTTAGGTGAATATTGTGGTGGTGCTTGAAGGTTGGTTAGGTGAGTATGGTGGTGCTGGTGTTCGAAGGTGGGTTTGGTGAGTATGGAGCTGGTGCTTGAAGGTGGGTTAGGTGAGTATAGCGGTGGTGCATGAAGGTGGGTTAGGTGAGTATAGTGGCACTGCTTGAAGGTGGGTTAGGTGAGTATATTTGTGGTGCTTGAAAGTTGGTTAGGTGAGTATATTTGTAGTGCTTGAAGGTTGGTTAGGTGAGTATGGTGGTGATGGTGCTTGAAGGTGGGATAGGTGCGCATTCTGGGCATGCTTGGAGGTGGGTTAGGTGAGTATAGTTGTGGTGCTTGAAGGTGGGTTAGGTGAGTATAGTGGTTTTGCTTGAAGGTATGTTAGGTGGGTATTTTGGTGGTGCTTGAAGGTGGGTTAGGTGAGTATAGTGGTGGTGCTTGAAGGTTGGTTAGGTGAGTATAGTAGTGGCGCTTGAAGGTGGGTTAGGTGAGTATGGTGGTGCTGGTGCATGAAGGTGGGTTTTGTGAGTATAGGGCTAGTGCTTGAAGGTGGGTTAGTTGAGTATAGCTGAAGTGCATGAAGATTGATACGGTGAGTAGAGTGGCGATGCTTGAAGGTGGGTTAGGTGAGTATAGTGCTGGTGCTTGAAGGTGGGTTAGGTGAGTATGGTGGTGGTGGTGCTTGAATGCGGGTTTGGTGAGAATGGTGCTGGTTGTGCTTTCAGGTGGGATAGGTGAGTATTGTGGTGGTGGTGGTGGTGCTTGAAGGTGTGTTAGGTGAGTATGGTGTTGGTTGTGCTTGAAGGTGGTTTAAGTGAGTATAATGGTGGTGGTGCTTGAAGGTGGGTTAGGTGAGTATTGTGGTGGTGCTTGAAGGTGGGTTAGGTGAGTATAGTTGTGGTGCTTGAAGGTGGGTTAGGTGAGTATTGTGGTGGTGCTTGAAGGTGGGTTAGATGAGTACAGTGGGTGGTGCTTGAGGGTGGGTTAGGTGAGTATAGTTGTGGTGCTTGAAGGTGGGTTAGGTGAGAATAGTGGTGGTGCTTGAAGGTGGGTTAGGTGAGTATAGTGGTGGTGCTTGAAGGTGGGTTAGGTGAGTATAGTGGTGGTGGTGCTTGAAGGTGGGTTAGGTGAGTATAGTGGTAGTGGTGCTTAAATGTGGGTTAGGTGAGTATAGTGGTGGTGCTTAAAGGTGGGTTAGGTGAGTATAGTGGTGGTGCTTGAAGGTAGGTTAGGTGAGTATAGTGGTGGTGCTTGAAGGTGGGTTAGGTGAGTATAGTGGTGGTGCTTGAAGGTGGGTTAGGTGAGTATAGTGGTGGTGCTTGAAGGTGGGTTAGGAGAGTATATTAGTGGTGCTTGTAGGTGGATCAGTTGAGTATATTGGCGGTGCTTGAAGGTGGATTACGTGAGTATAGTCGTGGTGCTTGTAGGTGGGTTAGGTGAGTAAGGTGGTGGTGGTGCTTGTAGGTGGGTTAGGTGAGTATTGTGGTGGTTCTTGAAGGTGGGTTAGGTGAGTATAGTGGTGGTGCTTGAAGGTGGGTTAGGTGAGTATAGTTGCGGTGCTTGAAGGTGGGTTAGATGAATATAGTGGTGGTGGTGTTTGGATGTGAGTTAGGTGAGTATAGTGGTGGTGCTTGAAGGTGAGTTAGGAGAGACTCGTGATGGTGTTTGAAGGTGGGTTAGGTGAGTATAGGGGTGGTGCTTGAAGGGGGGTTAGGTGAGTATCGGGGTGGTGCTTGAAGGTGGGTTACGTCAGTATAGTGATGATGCTTGACGGGGGGTTAGGTGACTATGGTGGTTGCGCTTGAAGGTGGGTTAGGTGAGTATAGTGGTGGTGCTTGAAGGTGGGTTAGGTGAGTATAGTGGTGGTGCTTGAAGGTGGGTTAGGTGAGTATAGTGGTGGTGCTTGAAGGTGGGTTAGGTGAGTATAGTGGTGGTGCTTGAAGGTGGGTTAGGTGAGTATAGTGGTGGTGTGCTTGAAGGTGGGTTAGGTGAGTATAGTGGTGGTGCTTGAAGGTGGGTTTAGGTGAGTATAGTGGTGGTGCTTGAAGGTGGGTTAGGTGAGTATAGTGGTGGTGCTTGAAGGTGGGTTAGGTGAGTATAGTGGTGGTGTTTGAAGGTGGGTTAGGTGAGTATAGTGGTGGTGCTTGAAGGTGGGTTAGGTGAGTATAGTGGTGGTGCTTGAAGGTGGGTTAGGTGAGTATAGTGGTGGTGCTTGAAGGTGGGTTAGGTGAGTATAGTGGTGGTGCTTGAAGGTGGGTTAGGTGAGTATAGTATAGTGGTGGTGCTTGAAGGTGGGTTAGGTGAGTATAGTGGTGGTGCTTGAAGGTGGGTTAGGTGAGTATAGTGGTGGTGCTTGAAGTGGGTGGTGGTTAGGTGAGTATAGTGGTGGTGTTGAAGGTGGGTTAGGTGAGTATAGTAGTGGTGCTTGAAGGTAGGTTAGGTGAGTATAGTGGTGGTGCTTGAAGGTGGGATAGGTGAGTATAGTGGTGGTGCTTGAAGATGGGTTATGTGAGTATAGTGGTGGTGATGCTTGAAGGTGGGTTAGGTGAGTATAGTGGTGGTGCTTGAAGGTGGGTTAGGTGAGTATAGTAGTGGTGGTGCTTGAAGGTGGGTTAGGTGAGTATAGTGGTGGTGCTTGAAGGTGGGTTAGGTGAGATAGTGGTGGTGCTTGAAGGTGGGTTAGGTGAGTATAGTGGTGGTGGTTGAAGGTGGGTTAGGTGAGTATAGTGGTGGTGCTTGAAGGTGGGTTAGGTGAGTATAGTGGTGGTGCTTGAAGGTGGGTTAGGTGAGTATAGTTGTGGTGCTTGAAGGTGGGTTAGGTGAGTATAGTGGTGGTGCTTGAAGGTGGGTTAGGTGAGTATATTGGTGGTGGTGCTTGAAGGTGGGTTAGGTGAGTATAGTGGTGGTGCTTGAAGGTGGGTTAGGTGAGTATAGTGGTGGTGCTTGAAGGTGGGTTAGGTGAGTATAGTGGTGGTGCTTGAAGGTGGGTTAGGTGAGTATAGTGGTGGTGCTTGAAGGTGGGTTAGGTGAGTATAGTGGTGGTGCTTGAAGGTGGTTAGGTGAGTATAGTGGTGGTGGGTTTGAAGGTGGGTTAGGTGAGTATAGTATAGTGGGTGCTTGAAGGTGGGTTAGGTGAGTATAGTGGTGGTGGTGCTTGAAGGTGGGTTAGGTGAGTATAGTGGTGGTGCTTGAAGGTGGGTTAGGTGAGTATAGTGGTGGTGCTTGAAGGTGGGTTAGGTGAGTATAGTGGTGGTGCTTGAAGGTGGGTTAGGTGAGTATAGTGGTGGTGCTTGAAGGTGGGTTAGGTGAGTATAGTGGTGGTGCTTGAAGGTGGGTTAGGTGAGTATAGTGGTGGTGCTTGAAGGTGGGTTAGGTGAGTATAGTGGTGGTGGTGGGTTAGGTTGAAGGTGGGTTAGGTGAGTTATATAGTGGTGGTGCTTGAAGGTGGGTTAGGTGAGTATAGTGGTGGTGCTTGAAGGTGGGTTAGGTGAGTATAGTGGTGGTGCTTGAAGGTGGGTTAGGTGAGTATAGTGGTGGTGCTTGAAGGTGGGTTAGGTGAGTATAGTGGTGGTGCTTGAAGGTGGGTTAGGTGAGTATAGTGGTGGTGCTTGAAGGTGGGTTAGGTGAGTATAGTGGTGGTGCTTGAAGGTGGGTTAGGTGAGTATAGTGGTGGTGCTTGAAGGTGGGTTAGGTGAGTATAGTGGTGGTGCTTGAAGGTGGGTTAGGTGAGTATAGTGGTGGTGCTTGAAGGTGGGTTAGGTGAGTATAGTGGTGGTGCTTGAAGGTGGGTTAGGTGAGTATAGTGGTGGTGCTTGAAGGTGGGTTAGGTGAGTATAGTGGTGGTGCTTGAAGGTGGGTTAGGTGAGTATAGTGGTGGTGCTTGAAGGTGGGTTAGGTGAGTATAGTGGTGGTGCTTGAAGGTGGTTTAGGTGAGTCTAGTGGTAGTGATTGAAGATGGGTTAGGTGAGTATGGTGGTGGTGGTGCTTGAAGGTGGGTTAGGTGAGTATAGTGGTGGTGCTTGAAGGTGGGTTAGGTGAGTATAGTGGTGGTGCTGAAGGTGGGTTAGGTGAGAAGGTGGTGTTAAGGTGGGTTAGGTGAGTATGGTGGTGGTGCTTGAAGGTGGGTTAGGTGAGTATGGTGGTGGTGGTGCTTGAAGGTGGGTTAGGTGAGTATAGTGGTGGTGCTTGAAGGTGGGTTAGGTGAGTATAGTGGTGGGTGCTTGAAGGTGGGTTAGGTGAGTATAGTGGTGGTGGTGCTTGAAGGTGGGTTAGGTGAGTATAGTGGTGGTGCTTGAAGGTGGGTTAGGTGAGTATAGTGGTGGTGCTTGAAGGTGGGTTAGGTGAGTATAGTGGTGGTGCTTGAAGGTGGGTTAGGTGAGTATAGTGGTGGTGGTGCTTGAAGGTGGGTTAGGTGAGTATAGTGGTGGTGGTGGGTTAGAAGGTGGGTTAGGTGAGTATAGTGGTGGTGCTTGAAGGTGGGTTAGGTGAGTATAGTGGTGGTGCTTGAAGGTGGGTTAGGTGAGTATAGTGGTGGTGCTTGAAGGTGGGTTAGGTGAGTATAGTGGTGGTGCTTGAAGGTGGGTTAGGTGAGTATAGTGGTGGTGCTTGAAGGTGGGTTAGGTGAGTATAGTGGTGGTGCTTGAAGGTGGGTTAGGTGAGTATAGTGGTGGTGCTTGAAGGTGGGTTAGGTGAGTATAGTGGTGGTGCTTGAAGGTGGGTTAGGTGAGTATAGTGGTGGTGCTTGAAGGTGGGTTAGGTGAGTATAGTGGTGGTGCTTGAAGGTGGGTTAGGTGAGTATAGTGGTGGTGCTTGAAGGTGGGTTAGGTGAGTATAGTGGTGGTGCTTGAAGGTGGGTTAGGTGAGTATAGTGGTGGTGCTTGAAGGTGGGTTAGGTGAGTATAGTGGTGGTGCTTGAAGGTGGGTTAGGTGAGTATAGTGGTGGTGCTTGAAGGTGGGTTAGGTGAGTATAGTGGTGGTGCTTGAAGGTGGGTTAGGTGAGTATAGTGGTGGTGCTTGAAGGTGGGTTAGGTGAGTATAGTGGTGGTGCTTGAAGGTGGGTTAGGTGAGTATAGTGGTGGTGCTTGAAGGTGGGTTAGGTGAGTATAGTGGTGGTGCTTGAAGGTAGGTTAGGTGAGTATAGTGGTGGTGCTCCTTCAAGGTGCGTTAGGAGAGTATAGTGGTGGTAATGCTTAAAGGTGAGTTCGTTGAGTATAGTGGTGGTGGTGCTTGAAGGTGGGTTAGGTGAGTATAGTGGTGGTGCTTGAAAGTGGGTTAGGTAAGTATAGTGATGGTGTTTGAAGGTGGGTTAGGTGAGTATAGTGGTGGTGCTTGAAGGTGGGTTAGGTGAGTATAGTGGTGGTGCTTGAAGGTGGGTTAGGTGAGTATAGTGGTGGTGCTTGAAGGTGGGTTAGGTGAGTATAGTGGTGGTGCTTGAAGGTGGGTTAGGTGAGTATAGTGGTGGTGGTGCTTGAAGGTGGGTTAGGTGAGTATAGTGGTGGTGCTTGAAAGTGGGTTAGGTAAGTATAGTGATGGTGTTTGAAACTGAGATAGGTGAGTGTAGTTGTGATGCTTGGAGGTGGGTTAGGTTGGTATAGTAGTGGTGCTTGAAAATGGGTTAGGTGAGTATAGTGGTGGTGCTTGAAGGTGGGTTAGGTGAGTATAGTGGTGGTGGTGCTTGACGGTGGGTTAGGTGAGTATAGTGGTAGTGGTGCTTGAAGGTGGGTTAGGTTGGTATAGTAGTGGTGCTTGAAAATGGGTTAGGTGAGTATAGTGGTGGTGCTTGAAGGTGGGTTAGGTGAGTATAGTGGTGGTGGTGCTTGACGGTGGGTTAGGAGATTATATTGGTAGTGGTGATTGAAGGTGGGGTAGGTGAGTATAGTGTTGGTGCTTGAGGGTGGGTTAGGTAAGAATAGTTGTCGTGCTTGAAGGTGGGTTAGGTGAGTATAGTAGTTGTGGTACTTGAAGGTGGGTTAGGTGATAATAGTGGTGGTGATTGAAGGTGGGTTAGGTGAGATAGTGGTTATGCTTGAAGGTGGGTTAGGTGAGTATAGTGGTGGTGGTTGAAGGTGGGTTAGGTGAGTATAGTGGTGGTGCATGAAGGTGGGTTAGGAGATTATAGTGGTGGTGCTTGAAGGTGGGTTAGGTGAGTATAGTGGTGGTGCTTGAAGGTGGGTTAGGTGAGTATAGTGGTGGTGGTGCTTGAAGGTGGGTTAGGTGAGTATAGTGGTGGTGCTTGAAGGTGGGTTAGGTGAGTATAGTGGTGGTGCTTGAAGGTGGGTTAGGTGAGTATAGTGGTGGTGCTTGAAGGTGGGTTAGGTGAGTATAGTGGTGGTGCTTGAAGGTGGGTTAGGTGAGTATAGTGGTGGTGCTTGAAGGTGGGTTAGGTGAGTATAGTGGTGGTGCTTTGAAGGTGGGTTAGGTGAGTAAGGTAGTGGTGGTGTGGGTTAGTGCTTGAAGGTGGGTTAGGTGAGTATAGTGGTGGTGCTTGAAGGTGGGTTAGGTGAGGTGAGTATAGGTGAGTATAGTGTGGTGGTGCTGAAGGTGGGTTAGGTGAGTATAGTGGTGGTGGTGTGTGCTTGAAGGTGGGTTAGGTGAGTATAGTGGTGGTGCTTGAAGGTGGGTTAGGTGAGTATAGTGGTGGTGCTTGAAGGTGGGTTAGGTGAGTATAGTGGTGGTGCTTGAAGGTGGGTTAGGTGAGTATAGTGGTGGTGCTTGAAGGTGGGTTAGGTGAGTATAGTGGTGGTGCTTGAAGGTGGGTTAGGTGAGTATAGTGGTGGTGCTTGAAGGTGGGTTAGGTGAGTATAGTGGTGGTGCTTGAAGGTGGGTTAGGTGAGTATAGTGGTGGTGCTTGAAGGTGGGTTAGGTGAGTATAGTGGTGGTGCTTGAAGGTGGGTTAGGTGAGTATAGTGGTGGTGCTTGAAGGTGGGTTAGGTGAGTATAGTGGTGGTGCTTGAAGGTGGGTTAGGTGAGTATAGTGGTGGTGCTTGAAGGTGGGTTAGGTGAGTATAGTGGTGGTGCTTGAAGGTGGGTTAGGTGAGTATAGTGGTGGTGCTTGAAGGTGGGTTAGGTGAGTATAGTGGTGGTGCTTGAAGGTGGGTTAGGTGAGTATAGTGGTGGTGCTTGAAGGTGGGTTAGGTGAGTATAGTGGTGGTGCTTGAAGGTGGGTTAGGTGAGTATAGTGGTGGTGGTGCTTGAAGGTGGGTTAGGTGAGTATAGTGGTGGTGCTTGAAGGTGGGTTAGGTGAGTATAGTGGTGGTGCTTGAAGGTGGGTTAGGTGAGTATAGTGGTGGTGCTTGAAGGTGGGTTAGGTGAGTATAGTGGTGGTGCTTGAAGGTGGGTTAGGTGAGTATAGTGGTGGTGCTTGAAGGTGGGTTAGGTGAGTATAGTGGTGGTGCTTGAAGGTGGGTTAGGTGAGTATAGTGGTGGTGCTTGAAGGTGGGTTAGGTGAGTATAGTGGTGGTGCTTGAAGGTGGGTTAGGTGAGTATAGTGGTGGTGTTGAAGGTGGGTTAGGTGAGTATAGTGGTGGTGCTTGAAGGTGGGTTAGGTGAGTATAGTGGTGGTGCTTGAAGGTGGGTTAGGTGAGTATAGTGGTGGTGCTTGAAGGTGGGTTAGGTGAGTATAGTGGTGGTGCTTGAAGGTGGGTTAGGTGAGTATAGTGGTGGTGCTTGAAGGTGGGTTAGGTGAGTATAGTGGTGGTGCTTGAAGGTGGGTTAGGTGAGTATAGTGGTGGTGGTGCTTGAAGGTGGGTTAGGTGAGTATAGTGGTGGTGCTTGAAGGTGGGTTAGGTGAGTATAGTGGTGGTGCTTGAAGGTGGGTTAGGTGAGTATAGTGGTGGTGCTTGAAGGTGGGTTAGGTGAGTATAGTGGTGGTGCTTGAAGGTGGGTTAGGTGAGTATAGTGGTGGTGCTTGAAGGTGGGTTAGGTGAGTATAGTGGTGGTGCTTGAAGGTGGGTTAGGTGAGTATAGTGGTGGTGCTTGAAGGTGGGTTAGGTGAGTATAGTGGTGGTGCTTGAAGGTGGGTTAGGTGAGTATAGTGGTGGTGGTGCTTGAAGGTGGGTTAGGTGAGTATAGTGGTGTGGTGGTGCTTGAAGGTGGGTTAGGTGAGTATAGTGGTGCTTGAAGGGTGTTAGGTGAGTATAGTTGAAGGTGGGTTAGGTGAGTATAGTGGTGGTGCTTGAAGGTGGGTTAGGTGAGTATAGTGGTGGTGGTGCTTGAAGGTGGGTTAGGTGAGTATAGTGGTGGTGGTGCTTGAAGGTGGGTTAGGTGAGTATAGTGGTGGTGCTTGAAGGTGGGTTAGGTGAGTATAGTGGTGGTGTGCTTGAAGGTGGGTTAGGTGAGTATAGTGGTGGTGCTTGAAGGTGGGTTAGGTGAGTATAGTGGTGGTGCTTGAAGGTGGGTTAGGTGAGTATAGTGGTGGTGCTTGAAGGTGGGTTAGGTGAGTATAGTGGTGGTGGTGCTTGAAGGTGGGTTAGGTGAGTATAGTGGTGGTGCTTGAAGGTGGGTTAGGTGAGTATAGTGGTGGTGCTTGAAGGTGGGTTAGGTGAGTATAGTGGTGGTGCTTGAAGGTTGAAGGTGGGTTAGGTGAGTTAGGTGAGTATAGTGGTGGTGCTTGAAGGTGGGTTAGGTGAGTATAGTGGTGGTGCTTGAAGGTGGGTTAGGTGAGTATAGTGGTGGTGCTTGAAGGTGGGTTAGGTGAGTATAGTGGTGGTGCTTGAAGGTGGGTTAGGTGAGTATAGTGGTGGTGCTTGAAGGTGGGTTAGGTGAGTATAGTGGTGGTGCTTGAAGGTGGGTTAGGTGAGTATAGTGGTGGTGCTTGAAGGTGGGTTAGGTGAGTATAGTGGTGGTGCTTGAAGGTGGGTTAGGTGAGTATAGTGGTGGTGCTTGAAGGTGGGTTAGGTGAGTATAGTGGTGGTGCTTGAAGGTGGGTTAGGTGAGTATAGTGGTGGTGCTTGAAGGTGGGTTAGGTGAGTATAGTGGTGGGTGCTTGAAGGTGGGTTAGGTGAGTATAGTGGTGGTGCTTGAAGGTGGGTTAGGTGAGTATAGTGGTGGTGCTTGAAGGTGGGTTAGGTGAGTATAGTGGTGGTGCTTGAAGGTGGGTTAGGTGAGCATAGTTGTGTTGGTGCTTGAAGGTGAGTTAGGTGAGTATAGTGGTGGTGCTTGAAGGTGGTGCTTGAAGGTGGGTTAGGTGGGTGTAGTGGTGGTGCTTGAAGGTGGGTTAGGTGAGTATAGTTGTGGTGGTGCTTGAAGGTGAGTTAGGTGAGTAGAGTGGTGGTGCTTGAAGGTAGGTTAGGTGAGTATAGTGGTGGTGCTTGAAAGTGTGTTAGGTAAGTATAATGGTTGTGCGTGAAGGTGGGTTAGGTGAGTATAGTTGTGGTGGTGCTTGAAAGTGTGTTAGGTAAGTATAATGGTTGTGCGTGAAGGTAGGTTAGGTGAGTATAGTGGTGGTGCTCCTTCAAGGTGCGTTAGGAGAGTATAGTGGTGGTAATGCTTAAAGGTGAGTTCGTTGAGTATAGTGGTGGTGGTGAAGGTGAAGGTGGGTTAGGTGAGTATAGTGGTGGTGCTTGAAGGTGGGTTAGGTGAGTATAGTGGTGGTGCTTGAAGGTGGGTTAGGTGAGTATAGTGGTGGTGCTTGAAGGTGGGTTAGGTGAGTATAGTGGTGGTGCTTGAAGGTGGGTTAGGTGAGTATAGTGGTGGTGCTTGAAGGTGGGTTAGGTGAGTATAGTGGTGGTGCTTGAAGGTGGGTTAGGTGAGTATAGTGGTGGTGCTTGAAGGTGGGTTAGGTGAGTATAGTGGTGGTGCTTGAAGGTGGGTTAGGTGAGTATAGTGGTGGTGCTTGAAGGTGGGTTAGGTGAGTATAGTGGTGGTGCTTGAAGGTGGGTTAGGTGAGTATAGTGGTGGTGCTTGAAGGTGGGTTAGGTGAGTATAGTGGTGGTGCTTGAAGGTGGGTTAGGTGAGTATAGTGGTGGTGGTTGAAGGTGGGTTGAAGGTGGGTTAGGGTGAGTATAGTATAGTGGTGGTGCTTGAAGGTGGGTTAGGTGAGTATAGTGGTGGTGCTTGAAGGTGGGTTAGGTGAGTATAGTGGTGGTGCTTGAAGGTGGGTTAGGTGAGTATAGTGGTGGTGCTTGAAGGTGGGTTAGGTGAGTATAGTGGTGGTGCTTGAAGGTGGGTTAGGTGAGTATAGTGGTGGTGCTTGAAGGTGGGTTAGGTGAGTATAGTGGTGGTGCTTGAAGGTGGGTTAGGTATAGAGTAAGGTGGGTTAGGTGAGTATAGTAGTGGTGGTGCTTGAAGGTGGGTTAGGTGAGTATAGTGGTGGTGCTTGAAGGTGGGTTAGGTGAGTATAGTGGTGGTGCTTGAAGGTGGGTTAGGTGAGTATAGTGGTGGTGCTTGAAGGTGGGTTAGGTGAGTATAGTGGTGGTGCTTGAAGGTGGGTTAGGTGAGTATAGTGGTGGTGCTTGAAGGTGGGTTAGGTGAGTATAGTGGTGGTGCTTGAAGGTGGGTTAGGTGAGTATAGTGGTGGTGCTTGAAGGTGGGTTAGGTGAGTATAGTGGTGGTGCTTGAAGGTGGGTTAGGTGAGTATAGTGGTGGTGCTTGAAGGTGGGTTAGGTGAGTATAGTGGTGGTGCTTGAAGGTGGGTTAGGTGAGTATAGTGGTGGTGCTTGAAGGTGGGTTAGGTGAGTATAGTGGTGGTGCTTGAAGGTGGGTTAGGTGAGTATAGTGGTGGTGCTTGAAGGTGGGTTAGGTGAGTATAGTGGTGGTGCTTGAAGGTGGGTTAGGTGAGTATAGTGGTGGTGCTTGAAGGTGGGTTAGGTGAGTATAGTGGTGGTGCTTGAAGGTGGGTTAGGTGAGTATAGTGGTGGTGCTTGAAGGTGGGTTAGGTGAGTATAGTGGTGGTGCTTGAAGGTGGGTTAGGTGAGTATAGTGGTGGTGCTTGAAGGTGGGTTAGGTGAGTATAGTGGTGGTGCTTGAAGGTGGGTTAGGTGAGTATAGTGGTGGTGCTTGAAGGTGGGTTAGGTGAGTATAGTGGTGGTGCTTGAAGGTGGGTTAGGTGAGTATAGTGGTGGTGCTTGAAGGTGGGTTAGGTGAGTATAGTGGTGTGTGGTGCTTGAAGGTGGGTTAGGTGAGTATAGTGGTGGTGCATGAAGTGGATTAGGTGGGTATAGTGGTGGTGGTTGAAGGTGGGTTAGGTGAGTATAGTGGTGGTGCTTGAAGGTGGGTTAGATGAGTATAGTGGTAGTGCTTGAAGGTAAGTTAGGTAAGTATAGTGGTGGTCTTTGAAGGTGGGTTAGGTGAGTATAGTGGTGGTGCTTGAAGGTGAGTTATGTGGGTATAATGATGGTACTTGAAGGTGGGTTAGGTGAGTATAGTGGTGGTGCTTGAAGGTGGGTTAGGTGAGTATAGTGGTGGTGCTTGAAGGTGGGTTAGGTGAGTATAGTGGTGGTGCTTGAAGGTGGGTTAGGTGAGTATAGTGGTGGTGCTTGAAGGTGGGTTAGGTGAGTATAGTGGTGGTGCTTGAAGGTGGGTTAGGTGAGTATAGTGGTGGTGCTTGAAGGTGGGTTAGGTGAGTATAGTGGTGGTGCTTGAAGGTGGGTTAGGTGAGTATAGTGGTGGTGCTTGAAGGTGGGTTAGGTGAGTATAGTGGTGGTGGTGCTTGAAGGTGGGTTAGGTGAGTATAGTGGTGGTGCTTGAAGGTGGGTTAGGTGAGTATAGTGGTGGTGCTTGAAGGTGGGTTAGGTGAGTATAGTGGTGGTGCTTGAAGGTGGGTTAGGTGAGTATAGTGGTGGTGCTTGAAGGTGGGTTAGGTGAGTATAGTGGTGGTGCTTGAAGGTGGGTTAGGTGAGTATAGTGGTGGTGCTTGAAGGTGGGTTAGGTGAGTATAGTGGTGGTGCTTGAAGGTGGGTTAGGTGAGTATAGTGGTGGTGTTGAAGGTGGGTTAGGTGAGTAGTGTGGTGTTTGAAGGTGGTTAGGTGAGTATAGTGGTGGTGGTGCTTGAAGGTGGGTTAGGTGAGTATAGTGGTGGTGCTTGAAGGTGGGTTAGGTGAGTATAGTGGTGGTGCTTGAAGGTGGGTTAGGTGAGTATAGTGGTGGTGCTTGAAGGTGGGTTAGGTGAGTTGAAGGTGGGTTAGGTGAGTATAGTGGTGGTGCTTGAAGGTGGGTTAGGTGAGTATAGTGGTGGTGCTTGAAGGTGGGTTAGGTGAGTATAGTGGTGGTGCTTGAAGGTGGGTTAGGTGAGTATAGTGGTGGTGCTTGAAGGTGGGTTAGGTGAGTATAGTGGTGGTGCTTGAAGGTGGGTTAGGTGAGTATAGTGGTGGTGCTTTGAAGGTGGGTTAGGTGAGTATAGTGGTGGTGCTTGAAGGTGGGTTAGGTGAGTATAGTGGTGGTGCTTGAAGGTGGGTTAGGTGAGTATAGTGGTGGTGCTTGAAGGTGGGTTAGGTGAGTATAGTGGTGGTGCTTGAAGGTGGGTTAGGTGAGTATAGTGGTGGTGCTTGAAGGTGGGTTAGGTGAGTATAGTGGTGGTGCTTGAAGGTGGGTTAGGTGAGTATAGTGGTGGTGCTTGAAGGTGGGTTAGGTGAGTATAGTGGTGGTGCTTGAAGGTGGGTTAGGTGAGTATAGTGGTGGTGCTTGAAGGTGGGTTAGGTGAGTATAGTGGTGGTGCTTGAAGGTGGGTTAGGTGAGTATAGTGGTGGTGCTTGAAGGTGGGTTAGGTGAGTATAGTGGTGGTGCTTGAAGGTGGGTTAGGTGAGTATAGTGGTGGTGCTTGAAGGTGGGTTAGGTGAGTATAGTGGTGGTGCTTGAAGGTGGGTTAGGTGAGTATAGTGGTGGTGCTTGAAGGTGGGTTAGGTGAGTATAGTGGTGGTGCTTGAAGGTGGGTTAGGTGAGTATAGTGGTGGTGCTTGAAGGTGGGTTAGGTGAGTATAGTGGTGGTGCTTTAGAAGGTGGGTTAGGTGAGTAGGTGAGTGGTGGTGGTGCTTGAAGGTGGGTTAGGTGAGTATAGTGGTGGTGGTGCTTGAAGGTGGGTTAGGTGAGTATAGTGGTGGTGCTTGAAGGTGGGTTAGGTGAGTATAGTGGTGGTGCTTGAAGGTGGGTTAGGTGAGTATAGTGGTGGTGCTTGAAGGTGGGTTAGGTGAGTATAGTGGTGGTTGAAGGTGGGTTAGGTGAGTATAGTTGTGGTGAGGTGGGTTAGGTGAGTATAGTGGTGGTGCTTGAAGGTGGGTTAGGTGAGTATAGTGGTGGTGCTTGAAGGTGGGTTAGGTGAGTATAGTGGTGGTGCTTGAAGGTGGGTTAGGTGAGTATAGTGGTGGTGCTTGAAGGTGGGTTAGGTGAGTATAGTGGTGGTGCTTGAAGGTGGGTTAGGTGAGTATAGTGGTGGTGCTTGAAGGTGGGTTAGGTGAGTATAGTGGTGGTGCTTGAAGGTGGGTTAGGTGAGTATATTGGTGGTGCTTGAAGGTGGGTTAGGTGGGTATAATGGTGGTGCTTGAAGGTTGGTTAGGTGAGTATAGTGATTGTGCTTGAAGGTGGGTTTGGTGAGTATAGTGGTGGTGCTGCTTGAAGGTGAGTTAGGAGAGTATAGTGGTGGTGCTTGAAGGTGGGTTAGGTGAGTATAGTGGTGGTGCTTGAAGGTGGGTTAGGTGAGTATAGTATAGTGGTGGTGCTTGAAGGTGGGTTAGGTGAGTATAGTGGTGGTGCTTGAAGGTGGGTTAGGTGAGTATAGTGGTGGTGCTTGAAGGTGGGTTAGGTGAGTATAGTGGTGGTGCTTGAAGGTGGGTTAGGTGAGTATAGTGGTGGTGCTTGAAGGTGGGTTAGGTGAGTATAGTGGTGGTGCTTGAAGGTGGGTTAGGTGAGTATAGTGGTGGTGCTTGAAGGTGGGTTAGGTGAGTATAGTGGTGGTGCTTGAAGGTGGGTTAGGTGAGTATAGTGGTGGTGGTGGTGCTTGAAGGTGGGTTAGGTGAGTATAGTGGTGGTGCTTGAAGGTGGGTTAGGTGAGTATAGTGGTGGTGCTTGAAGGTGGGTTAGGTGAGTATAGTGGTGGTGCTTGAAGGTGGGTTAGGTGAGTATAGTGGTGGTGCTTGAAGGTGGGTTAGGTGAGTATAGTGGTGGTGCTTGAAGGTGGGTTAGGTGAGTATAGTGGTGGTGCTTGAAGGTGGGTTAGGTGAGTATAGTGGTGGTGCTTGAAGGTGGGTTAGGTGAGTATAGTGGTGGTGCTTGAAGGTGGGTTAGGTGAGTATAGTGGTGGTGCTTGAAGGTGGGTTAGGTGAGTATAGTGGTGGTGCTTGAAGGTGGGTTAGGTGAGTATAGTGGTGGTGGTGCTTGAAGGTGGGTTAGGTGAGTATAGTGGTGGTGCTTGAAGGTGGGTTAGGTGAGTATAGTGGTGGTGCTTGAAGGTGGGTTAGGTGAGTATAGTGGTGGTGCTTGAAGGTGGGTTAGGTGAGTATAGTGGTGGTGCTTGAAGGTGGGTTAGGTGAGTATAGTGGTGGTGCTTGAAGGTGGGTTAGGTGAGTATAGTGGTGGTGCTTGAAGGTGGGTTAGGTGAGTATAGTGGTGGTGCTTGAAGGTGGGTTAGGTGAGTATAGTGGTGGTGCTTGAAGGTGGGTTAGGTGAGTATAGTGGTGGTGCTTGAAGGTGTGGGTTAGGTGAGTATAGTGGTGGTGCTGAAGGTGGGTTAGGTGAGTATAGTGGTGGTGCTTGAAGGTGGGTTAGGTGAGTATAGTGGTGGTGGTGAAGGTGGGTTAGGTGAGTATAGTGGTGGTGCTTGAAGGTGGGTTAGGTGAGTATAGTGGTGGTGCTTGAAGGTGGGTTAGGTGAGTATAGTGGTGGTGCTTGAAGGTGGGTTAGGTGAGTATAGTGGTGGTGCTTGAAGGTGGGTTAGGTGAGTATAGTGGTGGTGCTTGAAGGTGGGTTAGGTGAGTATAGTGGTGGTGCTTGAAGGTGGGTTAGGTGAGTATAGTGGTGGTGCTTGAAGGTGGGTTAGGTGAGTATAGTGGTGGTGCTTGAAGGTGGGTTAGGTGAGTATAGTGGTGGTGCTTGAAGGTGGGTTAGGTGAGTATAGTGGTGGTGCTTGAAGGTGGGTTAGGTGAGTATAGTGGTGGTGCTTGAAGGTGGGTTAGGTGAGTATAGTGGTGGTGGTGCTTGAAGGTGGGTTAGGTGAGTATAGTGGTGGTGCTTGAAGGTGGGTTAGGTGAGTATAGTGGTGGTGCTTGAAGGTGGGTTAGGTGAGTATAGTGGTGGTGCTTGAAGGTGGGTTAGTGTGGTGGTATAGTGGTGGTGCTTGAAGGTGGGTTAGGTGAGTATAGTGGTGGTGCTTGAAGGTGGGTTAGGTGAGTATAGTGGTGGTGCTTGAAGGTGGGTTAGGTGAGTATAGGTGGTGGTGCTTGAAGGTGGGTTAGGTGAGTATAGTGGTGGTGCTTGAAGGTGGGTTAGGTGAGTATAGTGGTGGTGCTTGAAGGTGGGTTAGGTGAGTATAGTGGTGGTGCTTGAAGGTGGGTTAGGTGAGTATAGTGGTGGTGCTTGAAGGTGGGTTAGGTGAGTATAGTGGTGGTGCTTGAAGGTGGGTTAGGTGAGTATAGTGGTGGTGCTTGAAGGTGGGTTAGGTGAGTATAGTGGTGGTGCTTGAAGGTGGGTTAGGTGAGTATAGTGGTGGTGCTTGAAGGTGGGTTAGGTGAGTATAGTGGTGGTGCTTGAAGGTGGGTTAGGTGAGTATAGTGGTGGTGCTTGAAGGTGGGTTAGGTGAGTATAGTGGTGGTGCTTGAAGGTGGGTTAGGTGAGTATAGTGGTGGTGGTGCTTGAAGGTGGGTTAGGTGAGTATAGTGGTGGTGCTTGAAGGTGGGTTAGGTGAGTATAGTGGTGGTGCTTGAAGGTGGGTTAGGTGAGTATAGTGGTGGTGCTTGAAGGTGGGTTAGGTGAGTATAGTGGTGGTGCTTGAAGGTGGGTTAGGTGAGTATAGTGGTGGTGCTTGAAGGTGGGTTAGGTGAGTATAGTGGTGGTGCTTGAAGGTGGGTTAGGTGAGTATAGTGGTGGTGGTGCTTGAAGGTGGGTTAGGTGAGTATAGTGGTGGTGCTTGAAGGTGGGTTAGGTGAGTATAGTGGTGGTGCTTGAAGGTGGGTTAGGTGAGTATAGTGGTGGTGCTTGAAGGTGGGTTAGGTGAGTATAGTGGTGGTGCTTGAAGGTGGGTTAGGTGAGTATAGTGGTGGTGCTTGAAGGTGGGTTAGGTGAGTATAGTGGTGGTGCTTGAAGGTGGGTTAGGTGAGTATAGTGGTGGTGCTTGAAGGTGGGTTAGGTGAGTATAGTGGTGGTGGTGCTTGAAAGGTGGGTTAGGTGAGTATAGTGGTGGTGCTTGAAGGTGGGTTAGGTGAGTATAGTGGTGGTGCTTGAAGGTGGGTTAGGTGAGTATAGTGGTGGTGCTTGAAGGTGGGTTAGGTGAGTATAGTGGTGGTGCTTGAAGGTGGGTTAGGTGAGTATAGTGGTGGTGCTTGAAGGTGGGTTAGGTGAGTATAGTGGTATAGTGGTGCTTGAAGGTGGGTTAGGTGAGTATAGTGGTGGTGCTTGAAGGTGGGTTAGGTGAGTATAGTGGTGTGGTGCTTGAAGGTGGGTTAGGTGAGTATAGTGGTGGTGCTTGAAGGTGGGTTAGGTGAGTATAGTGGTGGTGCTTGAAGGTGGGTTAGGTGAGTATAGTGGTGGTGCTTGAAGGTGGGTTAGGTGAGTATAGTGGTGGTGCTTGAAGGTGGGTTAGGTGAGTATAGTGGTGGTGCTTGAAGGTGGGTTAGGTGAGTATAGTGGTGGTGCTTGAAGGTGGGTTAGGTGAGTATAGTGGTGGTGCTTGAAGGTGGGTTAGGTGAGTATAGTGGTGGTGGTGGGTGGGTGAGTATAGTGGTGGTGTTTGAGGTGGGTTAGTATAGTGGTGGTGCTTGAAGGTGGGTTAGGTGAGTATAGTGGTGGTGCTTGAAGGTGGGTTAGGTGAGTATAGTGGTGGTGCTTGAAGGTGGGTTAGGTGAGTATAGTGGTGGTGCTTTGAAGGTGGGTTAGGTGAGTATAGTGGTGGTGCTTGAAGGTGGGTTAGGTGAGTATAGTGGTGGTGCTTGAAGGTGGGTTAGGTGAGTATAGTGGTGGTGCTTGAAGGTGGGTTAGGTGAGTATAGTGGTGGTGCTTGAAGGTGGGTTAGGTGAGTATAGTGGTGGTGCTTGAAGGTGGGTTAGGTGAGTATAGTGGTGGTGCTTGAAGGTGGGTTAGGTGAGTATAGTGGTGGTGGTGCTTGAAGGTGGGTTAGGTGAGTATAGTGGTGGTGCTTGAAGGTGGGTTAGGTGAGTATAGTGGTGGTGCTTGAAGGTGGGTTAGGTGAGTATAGTGGTGGTGCTTGAAGGTGGGTTAGGTGAGTATAGTGGTGGTGCTTGAAGGTGGGTTAGGTGAGTATAGTGGTGGTGTGCTTGAAGGTGGGTTAGGTGAGTATAGTGGTGGTGCTTGAAGGTGGGTTAGGTGAGTATAGTGGTGGTGCTTGAAGGTGGGTTAGGTGAGTATAGTGGTGGTGCTTGAAGGTGGGTTAGGTGAGTATAGTGGTGGTGCTTGAAGGTGGGTTAGGTGAGTATAGTGGTGGTGCTTGAAGGTGTTTAATTCCCGTAGTCTCTCCTCGTAGCTCATACCTCTCAGTCGGGTACTAGTCTGGTGGCAAACCCTTGAACCTTTTCCAGTTTAGTCTTATCCTTGACTAGATATGGACTCCATGCTGGGGCTGCATACTCCAGGATTGGCCTGACATATGTGGTATACAAAGTTCTGAGTGATTCTTTACAAAAGTTTCTGAATGCCGTTCGTATCTTTGCCAGCCTGGCATATGCCGCTGATGTTATCCTCTTGATATGGGCTGCAGGAGACAGGTCTGGCGTGATATCAACTCCCAAGTCTTTTTCTTTCTCTGACTCCTGAAAAATTTCTTCTCCCAGATGATACCTTGTATCTGGCCTCCTGCTCCGTACACCTATCTTCATTACATTGCATTTGGTTGGGTTAAACTCTAACAACCATTTGTTCGACCATTCCTTCAGTTTGTCTAGGTCTTCTTGAAGCCTCAAACAGTCCTCTTCTGTCTTAATCCTTCTCATAATTTTGGCAACGTACGCAAACATTGAGAGAAAGGAATCTATACCCTCCGGGAGATCATTTACATGTATCAGAAACAAGATAGGACCGAGTACAGAGCCCTGTGGGACTCCACTGGTGACTTCACGCTAATCGGAGGTCTCACCCCTCACCGTAACTCTCTGCCTCTTATTGCTTAGATACTCCCTTATCCACTGGAGCACCTTACCAGCTACACCTGCCTGTCTCTCCAGCTGATGTACCAGCCTCTTATGCGGTACTGTGTCAAAGGGTTTCTGACAATCCAAGGAAATGCAGTCCGCCCAGCCCTCTCTTTCTTGCTTAATCTTTGTCACCTGGTCGTAGAATTCTATTAAGCCAGTCAGGCAAGATTTACCCTCCCTGAACCCATGTTTTCGATTTGTCACGAAGTCCCTTCTCACCAGATGTGCTACCAGGTTTTTTCTCACGATCTTCTCCATCACCTTGCATGGTATACAAGTCAAGGATACTGGCCTGTAGTTCAGTGCCTCTTGCCTGTCGCCCTTTTTGTATATTGGGACCACATTCGCCGTCTTCCATATTTCTGGTAGGTCTCCCGTCTCCAGTGACCTACTATACACTATGGAGAGTGGCAAGCAAAGTGCCTCTGCACACTCTTTCAGTACCCATGGCGAGATCCCGTCTGGAACAACAGCCTTTCTAACATCCACACATCCAGATGTGTGTGTGTGTGTGTGTGTGTGTGTGTGTGTGTGTGTGTGTGTGTGTGTGTGTGTGTGTGTGTGTGTGTGTGTGTGTGTGTGTGAAATTTTTTTAGTTAGTAGTAAGTAATAGTTGATTGACAGTTGAGAGGCGAGCTGAAAGAGCAAAGCTCAATCCCGGCAAGTACAGCTAGGTGAATACTATTCTACATAAATACTCATATAGGTGAATACAGCTAGGTGAATACACACACACACACACACAGAGGTGAGTATAACTAGGTGAGTACACACACACATACAAGCACAGCCAGCAGAATGCTC
>NC_059650.1:198526-303164 GCF_020424385.1 Procambarus clarkii | reverse complement strand
AGGTAGAGACAGAGAGGCATAGACAGAAAGGCAGAGACAGAGAGGCAGAGACAGAGAGGCACAGACAGAGAGGCTGAAACAGCGAGGCTGGGACAGAGAGGCAGAGAAAGAGAGGCAGAAACAGACGCTGAGACAGAGAGGCAGAGACAGAAGAGGCAGAGACAGAGAGGCGGAGACAGAAGAGCCAGAGACAGAAAAGCTGAGACAGAGAGGCAGAGACAGAGGCTGAGACCGAGAGGCAGAGATAGAGAGGCTGAAACACAGAGGAAGAGCGAGGGAGAGCAAAGACAGAGAGGAAGAAACAAAGAAGCAGAGACCGAGAAGCAGAGGCAGAAACAGAGTGGCAGAGACAGAGAGGCAGAGACAGTGAAGCAGATGCAAAGAGGCAAAGGGAGAAACAGAGGCAGCGAGGCAGAGAGGCAGAGGAAGAGGTAGGGAGGCTGAGACGCAGAGTAGGAAAGGAAGAGACAGAGAGAGACAGAGATAATAGCAGAGACTGAGAGAGACAGAGAGTAAGAAACATAAAGGCAGAGAGTCAGAGACTTAAACGCAGAGACAGAGAGGCCAAGACAAAGAGGCAGAGACAGTGAGGCAGAGACAGAGAGGCAAAGACAGACAGGCAGAAACAGAAACAGACAGAGAGGCAAAGACAGAAAGGTAGAGATCAAGAGGCAGAGACAGAGATCGACAGAGACGTAGAGGCAGAGGCAGAGAGGCTGAGACAGAGAGGCTGAGACAAAGATGCTGAGACAGAGAGGCAGAGACAGAGAGGCAGAGACAGAGAGGCAGAGACAGAGAGACAGAGAGGCAGAAACAGAGAACGAGGCAGAGACAGAGAGGTAGAGACAGAGAGGCAGAGACAGTGAGACTGAGACAGAAAGGCTGAGACAGAGAGGCAGAGACAAAGAGGCTGAGACAGAGAGGCTCAGACAGAGAGGCTGACACAGGGAAACAGAGAGGCAGAGACAGAGAGGCAGAGACAGAGAGGCTGAGAAAGAGAGGCTGAGACAGAGAGGCTGAGACAGAGAAGCAGAGACAGAGAGGCAGAGACAAAGAGGCAGAGACAGAGAGGCTGAGACAGAGAGGCTGAGACAGAGAGGCTGAGACAGAGAGGCAGAGACAGAGAGGCAGAGACAGAGAGGCAAAGACAGTGAGGCAGAGACAGAGAGGCAAAGACAGAGAGGCTAAGACAGAGAGGCTAAGACAGAGAGGCTTCTCACCAACACAGTAGACCAGGGAGACAGCACTCACCCTCTCACCAACACAGTAGACCAGGGAGGCAACACTCACCCTCTCACCAACACAGTAGACCAGGGAGACAACACTCACCCTCTCACCAACACAGTAGGCCAGGGAGACAACACTCACCCTCTCACCAACACAGTAGGCCAGGGAGACAACACTCACCCTCTCACCAACACAGTAGGCCAGGGAGGCAACACTCACCCTCTCACCAACACAGTAGGCCAGGGAGACAACACTCACCCTCTCACCAACACAGTAGGCCAGGGAGGCAACACTCACCCTCTCACCAACACAGTAGGCCAGGGTGACAACACTCACCCTCTCACCAACACAGTAGGCCAGGGAGGCAACACTCACCCTCTCACCAACACAGTAGGCCAGGGTGACAACACTCACCCTCTCACCAACACAGTAGGCCAGGGAGGCAACACTCACCCTCTCACCAACACAGTAGGCCAGGGAGCAACACTCACCATCTCACCAACACAGTAGGCCAGGGAGACAACACTCACCCTCTCACCAACACAGTCTCACCAACACAGTAGGCCAGGGAGACAACACTCACCCTCTCACCAACACAGTAGGCCAGGGAGGCAACACTCACCCTCTCACCAACACAGTAGGCCAGGGAGGAAACACTCACCCTCTCACCAACACAGTAGGCCAGGGAGGCAACACTCACCCTCTCACCAACACAGTAGGCCAGGGAGGCAACACTCACCCTCTCACCAACACAGTAGGCCAGGGAGCAACACTCACCCTCTCACCAACACTGTAGACCAGGGAGGCAACACTCACCCTCTCACTAACACAGTAGGCCAGGGAGGCAATACTCACCCTCTCACCAACACAGTAGGTCAGGGAGACAACACTCACCCTCTCACCAACACAGTAGGCCAGGGAGGCAACACTCACCCTCTCACCAACACAGTAGGCCAGGGAGGTAGGCCAGGGAGGCAACACTCACCCTCTCACCAACACAGTAGGCCAGGGAGGCAACACTCACCCTCTCACCAACACAGTAGGTCAGGGAGACAACACTCACCCTCTCACCAACACAGTAGACCAGGGAGACAACACTCACCCTCTCGCCAACACAGTAGGCCTGGGAGGCAACACTCACCCTCTCACCAACACAGTTGGCCAGGGTGACCACACTCACCCCCTCACCAACACAGTAGGCCTGGGAGCAACACTCACCCTCTCACCAACACAGTAGGCCAGGGAGGCAACACTCACCCTCTCACCAACACAGTAGGCCAGGGAGGCAACACTCACCCTCTCACCAACACAGTAGGCCAGGGAGACAACACTCACCCTCTCACCAACACAGTAGGCCAGGGAGACAACACTCACCCTCTCACCAACACAGTAGGCCAGGGAGACAACACTCACCCTCTCACCAACACAGTAGGCCAGGGAGACAACACTCACCCTCTCACCAACACAGTAGGCCAGGGAGGCAACACTCACCCTCTCACCAACACAGTAGGCCAGGGAGACAACACTCACCCTCTCACCAACACAGTAGGCCAGGGAGACAACACTCACCCTCTCACCAACACAGTAGGCCAGGGAGACAACACTCACCCTCTCACCAACACAGTAGGCCAGGGAGACAACACTCACCCTCTCACCAACACAGTAGGCCAGGGAGGCAACACTCACCCTCTCACCAACACAGTAGGCCAGGGTGACAACACTCACCCTCTCACCAACACAGTAGGCCAGGGAGACAACACTCACCCTCTCACCAACACAGTAGGCCAGGGTGACAACACTCACCCTCTCACCAACACAGTAGGCCAGGGAGACAACACTCACCCTCTCACCAACACAGTAGGCCAGGGAGACAACACTCACCCTCTCACCAACACAGTAGGCCAGGGAGACAACACTCACCCTCTCACCAACACAGTAGGCCAGGGAGACAACACTCACCCTCTCACCAACACAGTAGGCCAGGGAGACAACACTCACCCTCTCACCAACACAGTAGGCCAGGGAGACAACACTCACCCTCTCACCAACACAGTAGGCCAGGGAGACAACACTCACCCTCTCACCAACACAGTAGGCCAGGGAGCAACACTCACCCTCTCACCAACACAGTAGGCCAGGGTGACAACACTCACCTCTCACAAGGGAGCACACTCACCCTCTCACCAACACAGTAGGCCAGGGAGACAACACTCACCCTCTCACCAACACAGTAGGCCAGGGAGACAACACTCACCCTCTCACCAACACAGTAGGCCAGGGAGACAACAACACTCACCCTCTCACCAACACAGTAGGCCAGGGAGACAACACTCACCCTCTCACCAACACAGTAGGCCAGGGAGACAACACTCACCCTCTCACCAACACAGTAGGCCACCCTCTCACCAACACAGTAGAGGGAACACTCACCCTCTCACCAACACAGTAGGCCAGGGAGACAACACTCACCCTCTCACCAACACAGTAGGCCAGGGAGGACAACACTCACCCTCTCACCAACACAGTAGGCCAGGGAGACAACACTCACCCTCTCACCAACACAGTAGGCCAGGGAGACAACACTCACCCTCTCACCAACACAGTAGGCCAGGGAGACAACACTCACCCTCTCACCAACACAGTAGGCCAGGGAGACAACACTCACCCTCTCACCAACACAGTAGGCCAGGGAGGCAACACTCACCCTCTCACCAACACAGTAGGCCAGGGAGACAACACTCACCCTCTCACCAACACAGTAGGCCAGGGAGGACACACACCCTCTCACCAACACAGTAGGCCAGGGAGACAACACTCACCCTCTCACCAACACAGTAGGCCAGGGTGACAACACTCACCCTCTCACCAACACAGTAGGCCAGGGAGACAACACTCACCCTCTCACCAACACAGTAGGCCAGGGTGACAACACTCACCCTCTCACCAACACAGTAGGCCAGGGAGGCAACACTCACCCTCTCACCAACACAGTAGGCCAGGGAGACAACACTCACCCTCTCACCAACACAGTAGGCCAGGGAGACAACACTCACCCTCTCACCAACACAGTAGGCCAGGGTGACAACACTCACCCTCTCACCAACACAGTAGGCCAGGGAGACAACACTCACCCTCTCACCAACACAGTAGGCCAGGGAGACAACACTCACCCTCTCACCAACACAGTAGGCCAGGGAGGCAACACTCACCCTCTCACCAACACAGTAGGCCAGGGAGACAACACTCACCCTCTCACCAACACAGTAGGCCAGGGAGACAACACTCACCCTCTCACCAACACAGTAGGCCAGGGAGACAACACTCACCCTCTCACCAACACAGTAGGCCAGGGAGACACACTCACCCTCTCACCAACACAGTAGGCCAGGGAGACAACACTCACCCTCTCACCAACACAGTAGGCCAGGGAGGCAACACTCACCCTCTCACCAACACAGTAGGCCAGGGAGACAACACTCACCCTCTCACCAACACAGTAGGCCAGGGTGACAACACTCACCCTCTCACCAACACAGTAGGCCAGGGAGACAACACTCACCCTCTCACCAACACAGTAGGCCAGGGAGACAACACTCACCCTCTCACCAACACAGTAGGCCAGGGAGACAACACTCACCCTCTCACCAACACAGTAGGCCAGGGAGGCACACTCACCCTCTCACCAACACAGTAGGCCAGGGTGACAACACTCACCCTCTCACCAACACAGTAGGCCAGGGAGACAACACTCACCCTCTCACCAACACAGTAGGCCAGGGAGACAACACTCACCCTCTCACCAACACAGTAGGCCAGGGAGACAACACTCACCCTCTCACCAACACAGTAGGCCAGGGAGACAACACTAGGCCAGGGAGACCACTCTCACCAACACAGTAGGCCAGGGAGACAACACTCACCCTCTCACCAACACAGTAGGCCAGGGAGACAACACTCACCCTCTCACCAACACAGTAGGCCAGGGAGGCAACACTCACCCTCTCACCAACACAGTAGGCCAGGGAGACAACACTCACCCTCTCACCAACACAGTAGGCCAGGGTGACCACACTCACCCTCTCACCAGTAGGCCAGGGGCAGGCACTCACCCTCTCACCAACACAGTAGGCCAGGGAGGCAACACTCACCCTCTCACCAACACAGTAGGCCAGGGAGACAACACTCACCCTCTCACCAACACAGTAGGCCAGGGAGGCAACACTCACCCTCTCACCAACACAGTAGGCCAGGGAGGCAACACTCACCCTCTCACCAACACAGTAGGCCAGGGAGGCAACACTCACCCTCTCACCAACACAGTAGGCCAGGGAGGCAACACTCACCCTCTCACCAACACAGTAGGCCAGGGAGACAACACTCACCCTCTCACCAACACAGTAGGCCAGGGAGGCAACACTCACCCTCTCACCAACACAGTAGGCCAGGGAGGCAACAACACTCACCCTCTCACCAACACAGTAGGCCAGGGTGACAACACTCACCCTCTCACCAACACAGTAGACCAGGGAGACAACACTCACCCTCTCACCAACACAGTAGACCAGGGAGACAACACTCACCCTCTCACCAACACAGTAGGCCAGGGAGACAACACTCACCCTCTCACCAACACAGTAGGGGAGGCAACAGTAGGAGGGAGACAACACTCACCCTCTCACCAACACAGTAGGCCAGGGAGGCAACACTCACCCTCTCACCAACACAGTAGGCCAGGGAGGCAACCAGGGCCAGGGTGACAACACTCACCCTCTCACCAACACAGTAGGCCAGGGAGACAACACTCACCCTCTCACCAACACAGTAGGCCAGGGAGGCAACACTCACCCTCTCACCAACACAGTTGGCCAGGGAGGCAACACTCACCCTCTCACCAACACAGTAGGCCAGGGAGGCAACACTCACCCTCTCACCAACACAGTAGACCAGGGAGCAACACTCACCCTCTCACCAACACAGTAGGCCAAGGAGGCAACACTCACCCTTTCACCAACACAGTAGGCCAGGGAGGCAACACTCTCCCTCTCACCAACACAGTAGGCCAGGGAGGCAACACTCACCCTCTCACCAACACAGTAGGCCAGGGAGACAACACTCACCCTCTCACCAACACAGTAGGCCAGGGAGACAACACTCACCCTCTCACCAACACAGTAGGCCACCCTCTCACCAACACAGTAGGCCAGGGAGACAACACTCACCCTCTCACCAACACAGTAGGCCAGGGAGACAACACTCACCCTCTCACCAACACAGTAGGCCAGGGAGGCAACACTCACCCTCTCACCAACACAGTAGGCCAGGGAGGACAACACTCACCCTCTCACCAACACAGTAGGCCAGGGAGACAACACTCACCCTCTCACCAACACAGTAGGCCAGGGAGGCAACACTCACCCTCTCACCAACACAGTAGGCCAGGGAGACAACACTCACCCTCTCACCAACACAGTAGGCCAGGGAGACAACACTCACCCTCTCACCAACACAGTAGGCCAGGGAGACAACACTCACCCTCTCACCAACACAGTAGGCCAGGGAGACAACACTCACCCTCTCACCAACACAGTAGACCAGGGAGCAACACTCACCCTCTCACCAACACAGTAGGCCAGGGAGGCAACACTCACCCTCTCACCAACACAGTAGGCCAGGGAGGCAACACTCACCCTCTCACCAACACAGTAGGCCAGGGAGACCAGGGAGGCAACACTCACCCTCTCACCAACACAGTAGGCCAGGGAGACAACACTCACCCTCTCACCAACACAGTAGGCCAGGGAGGCAAACACTCACCCTCTCACCAACACAGTAGGCCAGGGAGGCAACACTCACCCTCTCACCAACACAGTAGGCCAGGGAGGCAACACTCACCCTCTCACCAACACAGTAGGCCAGGGTGACCACACTCACCCTCTCACCAACACAGTAGGCCAGGGAGGCAACACTCACCCTCTCACCAACACAGTAGGCCAGGGAGACAACACTCACCCTCTCACCAACACAGTAGGCCAGGGTGACAACACTCACCCTCTCACCAACACAGTAGGCCAGGGAGGCAACACTCACCCTCTCACCAACACAGTAGGCCAGGGAGGCCACACTCACCCTCTCACCAACACAGTAGGCCAGGGTAGGCACACTCACCCTCTCACCAACACAGTAGGCCAGGGAGGCAACACTCACCCTCTCACCAACACAGTAGGCCAGGGAGACAACACTCACCCTCTCACCAACACAGTAGGCCAGGGAGACAACACTCACCCTCTCACCAACACAGTAGGCCAGGGAGGCAACACTCACCCTCTCACCAACACAGTAGGCCAGGGAGGCAACACTCACCCTCTCACCAACACAGTAGGCCAGGGAGCAACACCAACACTCACCCTCTCACCAACACAGTAGGCCAGGGAGACAACACTCACCCTCTCACCAACACAGTAGGCCAGGGAGACAACACTCACCCTCTCACCAACACAGTAGGCCAGGGAGGCAACACTCACCCTCTCACCAACACAGTAGGCCAGGGAGGCAACACTCACCCTCTCACCAACACAGTAGGCCAGGGAGGCAACACTCACCCTCTCACCAACACAGTAGGCCAGGGAGACAACACTCACCCTCTCACCAACACAGTAGGCCAGGGAGGCAACACTCACCCTCTCACCAACACAGTAGGCCAGGGAGACAACACTCACCCTCTCACCAACACAGTAGGCCAGGGAGACAACACTCACCCTCTCACCAACACAGTAGGCCAGGGAGGCAACACTCACCCTCTCACCAACACAGTAGGCCAGGGAGACAACACTCACCCTCTCACCAACACAGTAGGCCAGGGAGAGCAACACTCACCCTCTCACCAACACAGTAGGCCAGGGAGGCAACACTCACCCTCTCACCAACACAGTAGGCCAGGGAGGCAACACTCACCCTCTCACCAACACAGTAGGCCAGGGGCAACACTCACCCTCTCACCAACACAGTAGGCCACAACACTCACCCTCTCACCAACACAGTAGGCCAGGGAGACAACACTCACCCTCTCACCAACACAGTAGGCCAGGGAGACAACACTCACCCTCTCACCAACACAGTAGGCCAGGGAGGCAACACTCACCCTCTCACCAACACAGTAGGCCAGGGAGGCAACACTCACCCTCTCACCAACACAGTAGGCCAGGGAGGCAACACTCACCCTCTCACCAACACAGTAGGCCAGGGAGGCAACACTCACCCTCTCACCAACACAGTAGGCCAGGGAGGCAACACTCACCCTCTCACCAACACAGTAGGCAGGGAGGCAACACTCACCCTCTCACCAACACAGTAGGCCAGGGAGGCAACACTCACCCTCTCACCAACACAGTAGGCCAGGGAGACAACACTCACCCTCTCACCAACACAGTAGGCCAGGGAGGCAACACTCACCCTCTCACCAACACAGTAGGCCAGGGAGCCACTCTCTCACCAACACAGTAGGCCAGGGAGCAACACTCACCCTCTCACCAACACAGTAGGCCAGGGAGACAACACTCACCCTCTCACCAACACAGTAGGCCAGGGAGGCAACACTCACCCTCTCACCAACACAGTAGGCCAGGGAGGCAACACTCACCCTCTCACCAACACAGTAGGCCAGGGAGGCAACACTCACCCTCTCACCAACACAGTAGGCCAGGGAGACAACACTCACCCTCTCACCAACACAGTAGGCCAGGGAGGCAACACTCACCCTCTCACCAACACAGTAGGCCAGGGAGACAACACTCACCCTCTCACCAACACAGTAGGCCAGGGAGACAACACTCACCCTCTCACCAACACAGTAGGCCAGGGAGGCAACACTCACCCTCTCACCAACACAGTAGGCCAGGGAGACAACACTCACCCTCTCACCAACACAGTAGGCCAGGGAGACAACACTCACCCTCTCACCAACACAGTAGGCCAGGGAGGCAACACTCACCCTCTCACCAACACAGTAGGCCAGGGAGGCAACACTCACCCTCTCACCAACACAGTAGGCCAGGGAGGCAACACTCACCCTCTCACCAACACAGTAGGCCAGGGTGACAACACTCACCCTCTCACCAACACAGTAGGCCAGGGAGACAACACTCACCCTCTCACCAACACAGTAGGCCAGGGAGACAACACTCCACCCTCTCACCAACACAGTAGGCCAGGGAGACAACACTCACCCTCTCACCAACACAGTAGGCCAGGGAGACAACACTCACCCTCTCACCAACACAGTAGGCCAGGGTGACCACACTCACCCTCTCACCAACACAGTAGGCCAGGGAGGCAACACTCACCCTCTCACCAACACAGTAGGCCAGGGAGGCAACACTCACCCTCTCACCAACACAGTAGGCCAGGGAGGCAACACTCACCCTCTCACCAACACAGTAGGCCAGGGAGACAACACTCACCCTCTCACCAACACAGTAGGCCAGGGAGGCAACACTCACCCTCTCACCAACACAGTAGGCCAGGGAGACAACACTCACCCTCTCACCAACACAGTAGGCCAGGGAGACAACACTCACCCTCTCACCAACACAGTAGGCCAGGGAGGCAACACTCACCCTCTCACCAACACAGTAGGCCAGGGAGGCCAACACTCACCCTCTCACCAACACAGTAGGCCAGGGAGACAACACTCACCCTCTCACCAACACAGTAGGCCAGGGAGGCAACACTCACCCTCTCACCAACACAGTAGGCCAGGGAGGCAACACTCACCCTCTCACCAACACAGTAGGCCAGGGAGACAACACTCACCCTCTCACCAACACAGTAGGCCAGGGAGACAACACTCACCCTCTCACCAACACAGTAGGCCAGGGAGGCAACACTCACCCTCTCACCAACACAGTAGGCCAGGGTGACAACACTCACCCTCTCACCAACACAGTAGGCCAGGGAGGCAACACTCACCCTCTCACCAACACAGTAGGCCAGGGAGGCAACACTCACCCTCTCACCAACACAGTAGGCCAGGGAGGCAACACTCACCCTCTCACCAACACAGTAGGCCAGGGAGACAACACTCACCCTCTCACCAACACAGTAGGCCAGGGTGACAACACTCACCCTCTCACCAACACAGTAGGCCAGGGAGACAACACTCACCCTCTCACCAACACAGTAGGCCAGGGAGGCAACACTCACCCTCTCACCAACACAGTAGGCCAGGGAGGCAACACTCACCCTCTCACCAACACAGTAGGCCAGGGAGGCAACACTCACCCTCTCACCAACACAGTAGGCCAGGGAGGCAAACACTCACCCTCTCACCAACACAGTAGGCCAGGGAGGCAACACTCACCCTCTCACCAACACAGTAGGCCAGACAACACTCACCCTCTCACCAACACAGTAGGCCAGGGGTGACAACACTCACCCTCTCACCAACACAGTAGGCCAGGGAGGCACACTCACACACTCACCCTCTCACCAACACAGTAGGCCAGGGAGGCAACACTCACCCTCTCACCAACACAGTAGGCCAGGGAGGCAACACTCACCCTCTCACCAACACAGTAGGCCAGGGAGACAACACTCACCCTCTCACCAACACAGTAGGCCAGGGAGGCAACACTCACCCTCTCACCAACACAGTAGGCCAGGGAGGCAACACTCACCCTCTCACCAACACAGTAGGCCAGGGAGGCAACACTCACCCTCTCACCAACACAGTAGGCCAGGGAGACAACACTCACCCTCTCACCAACACAGTAGGCCAGGGAGACAACACTCACCCTCTCACCAACACAGTAGGCCAGGGAGGCAACACTCACCCTCTCACCAACACAGTAGGCAGGGAGGCAACACTCACCCTCTCACCAACACAGTAGGCCAGGGAGGCAACACTCACCCTCTCACCAACACAGTAGGCCAGGGAGACAACACTCACCCTCTCACCAACACAGTAGGCCAGGGAGGCAACACTCACCCTCTCACCAACACAGTAGGCCAGGGAGGCAACACTCACCCTCTCACCAACACAGTAGGCCAGGGAGACAACACTCACCCTCTCACCAACACAGTAGGCCAGGGAGACAACACTCACCCTCTCACCAACACAGTAGGCCAGGGAGACAACACTCACCCTCTCACCAACACAGTAGGCCAGGGAGACAACACTCACCCTCTCACCAACACAGTAGGCCAGGGAGGCAACACTCACCCTCTCACCAACACAGTAGGCCAGGGAGGACCACACTCACCCTCTCACCAACACAGTAGGCCAGGGAGGCAACACTCACCCTCTCACCAACACAGTAGGCCAGGGAGACAACACTCACCCTCTCACCAACACAGTAGGCCAGGGAGACAACACTCACCCTCTCACCAACACAGTAGGCCAGGGAGGACAACACTCACCCTCTCACCAACACAGTAGGCCAGGGAGACAACACTCACCCTCTCACCAACACAGTAGGCCAGGGAGACAACACTCACCCTCTCACCAACACAGTAGGCCAGGGAGACAACACTCACCCTCTCACCAACACAGTAGGCCAGGGTGACAACACTCACCCTCTCACCAACACAGTAGGCTCACACAGCTAATATACCTACTATATACATGCCTCACCTGTGACAGAAAAAAACATGTTTTTTGAAAAACAGGGCCATCTGTTGGACGTAAGACCAACACATGCAGAAATCTTCGAAAGATCTTCACCTATTGCTTTGAAATTTTGACACAGCTTTCCATTCAAATACATGCAGGTTTTTATATACCTACAATATAGATGACACACCTGTGACAAGTAAAAACATGCCGTTTTTTAAAAACAGCACCGTCTGTTGTACATAATAGCAACACATGCTATACTAAACATGTTACAATTACATTTCAATGTTACCGATTGCACTGACAAATTGAATTTTCATAGATTTCGATTTATTTTCATTTTGATTTAAATATTTTGTGTAGCATTGCGTTGGAATTGAGCTGTGTTGTTTACCATACCTTTCATTTCGTAAGTATAAGTATTGATGCCACACCTGTGACAGGTTAAACACAGAAATCACAATAGTGTGATACATCAATTTACAATTCCACAAGGGCCGTGACTAAGATTTGTACCTACGTTAGAGATCCTACCCAGACGCTGCCTTAATCGACTGAGCTACGACATGGTCAAAAGAATTGAAACCAGAAGTTCTACTGTACTTACTTGGATCCTGCAGCCTCTCCAAGACACAAACCCAAGTAAGTCCAGTAGAACTTCTGGTTTCAACTCCTTTGACCATGTCGTAGCTCAGTCGATTAAGGCAGCATCTGGGATGATCTAGGATGTAGGTGCATATCCTCGTCATGGCCCTTGTGGATTTGTTCTGTGACAGGTAAAAACATTTTTTTTAAGAAACAGCACCATCTGTTGCATGTAAGAGAAACTCACTCTGTACTAAGTATGTTACGATTGCACTTCAATGTCTCCGATTACATTGACAAATTAAATTTTCATACAATTTGATTTATTTTCATTTGCATTTAATTATTTTGTGTGACATTGACTTCTTTACCGATTGCTTTTTAACTTTGACACAATGTTCCATTCAAATAGGCGCATGTTTTTATATATCTACTATATACATGCCTCACCTGTGACAGGAAAAAACATGCTTTTTTGAAAAACAGCTCCATCTGTTGGACGTAAGAGCAATACACACTGTAATCTCCGAAAGTTCTTCGCCGATTGCTTTGATAATTTGACACAACGTTCCATTCGAATATGTGTGTGTTTTTATATTTACCATACTGTTCATATTGTGAGAATAGTTTTTGTATTTTTTCATTGTTTTTCATTTCGTTTTTTAACTGTTCTACTTATTTTTCAGTGATGCCTGAAAACTTAATAAGATCATCAGATGTTCCCATTTTTCTGACGGGAACATCAAATCATTTGAGAACGCATCGGACGAGGTAGTGAGGAATGGTGGGGGAGGACGAGGGGATATGAATTTGGAATGGTGGGGAGGACGAGAGGACTAGAGAGGGGAATGGTGGGGAGAACGATGGGATTGTGTGTTTGGGGTAATGGTGGGAAGGACATGGCGATAGGGGAATGGAAGATGTTTGGGACGAAGGAATGGAGGGTGGAGAGTTGCGGGAGGACAAGAGAGCAGTAAAGTGGGAGATGATGGGGAGGACGAGGGGACGGGGAAGTGTAGCATGGTGAGGAAGAGGGGGACGGGGGAATGGAAAATGGTGGGGAGGACAAGGAAACCGTTGAGTGGAGGATGGTGGGGAGGACAAGGGGACGAGGGAGGGAGGGATGATGGGGAGGACAGGAGTACGGGTTAGTTAAGTATAGTGGGGAGGACGAGTGGACAGGGGAAGTGGGGAATGGTGGGGTGGACGAGGGGGCAGGAGAGGGAGGAATGGTGGGGGAGGATGACGGCACAGGGGAATGGTTGGAAGGACTATGGGATGGGATGGGATGGGATGGGAGAGGTAGACTAGTGGAAGGACAGGAAGGACAGGAAAGGGTTGCTGCGACGTTGTTTAGCCAAAGCATTGCGTGGCCGGGTACAGCCAGTCTATAATATATTTTTAAATACCTATTAAATAGATGCCACATCTGTGACAGGTAAAAACCTGCTTTTTTACAAAAAAAAAGCACCATCTGTTGCATGTAATAGCAACACATTCTATACTAAATATGTTACGATTCCATTTAAATGTTTGCGATTGCATTGATAAATTGAATTATCATAGATTTCGAATTATTTTCATTTTGATTTAATTATTTTGTGAGACCTTGCCATGGAATTGAGCTGTGTAGTTTACCATACCATTCATTTTGTAAGTATAGGTATAGATGCCACACCAGTCACAGGTAAAAACCTTCTTCAAGAAACAGTGCCATCTGTTGCACATAAGAGCAACACACGCTAAATATGTTACGATTCCATTTCATATGATAAATATGTTACGATTCCATTTCAATGTTTCCAATTTCATTGATAACTTGAATTTTCATAGATTTCGATCTATTTTGACTTTTATATAACTATTTTGTATGGCATTGCGTTAGAATTGAGCTGTGTTGTTTACCATACCATTCATTTCGTGAGTATAGTTTATTTTTTTATTTTTTCATTGTTTTTATTTCGTTTTTTTAACTGTTTTCTTATATCAGTGATGGGAACATCAGATCATTTGATGTTCCCAATTTTCTGATGGGAACATCAGAGATCATTTGGGAATGCATCGGACAAGGGAGTGGGGAATGGTGAGGAGGACGAGGTGACGGGAGTGGGGGATGGTGAAGAGGATGCGGGGACAGGGGAGGGGTTAATGATGGGAAGGACGAGGGGGCGGAGGAGCTGGGAAGGGATGGGAGAATAGAGAATGGTGGGGAGGACACAGGGATGGGAGAATGGGAGAGAATGGTGGGAGAGGACAGGGGACGGTGGGACAGGGAAATAGGTTGGAATGATAAGGAGGATGAGGGGACGGTGGTGGCTGAGTGGGGGTAATGGTGGGGAGGACAAGGGGATAGAGGAGGGGGGTATGGTGGGGGGACGGGGGAGTGAGGAATGGTTAGGAGAACGAGGAAACGGGGGAGTGGTTGGGACCACAATGGAACGGGGGAGGGAGGACAGGGGAAAGTTGCTGTGGCTGAGCAAAGCGTGGCCGGGTACAGCGAGTATATTATATAAATAAAATAAATAAATATATATAATATACTTGCGTATCCACCCTGGCAACGACATACATCACCCTCTCTGCCGGCACAGCAGGAGCCGCAGCGACACACAGAGAAAAACAAAAGTCAGTCAAGTACAGGCAATTAGATCAAAGGTACAACTTCGTTCCAATAGGGTCTGAGACCCTAGGCCCATGGGGTGAGAGTGCAAGAAGGTTTCTTAAGGATCTTGGTTCCAAGCTCATTGACACCACAAGAGACCCTAGAGCAGCAAGTTTTCTCTTTCAGCGCCCCAGTGTCGCGATCCAGAGGGGAAATGCCCGCTGCATCCTCGGTTCCTGCCCGGCGTCGGAGGAGTTCGAGGAAATCTACAGCCTCTAGGAAGCGAACTTTTTCTTGTGTCCTCTTAATGTTCATTTTTTGTATAAAATCAGATATGTAACTGTATAACCTTGCATAATAAAGTGTACATCATAATAAAAAAAAGGGGGTGGTAGGAGAAGTGAACACTCTTTCGTATTCAGAGTTAAATGGCAAGTTTTTCCCTGAGTGCTCTGTGTTCCCTTCTCTGAGGCTGTGGGTCCCTATAATTGCACCAGTGGTGGTACCCCCCTATATATATATATATATATATATATATATATATATATATATATATATATATATATATATATATATATGCGAACAAGCCTGAATGGTCCCCTGGACAATATGCAACTGAAAACTCACACCCCAGAAGTGACTCGAACCCATACTCCCAGAAGCAACGCAACTGGTATGTACAAGACGCCTTAATCCACTTGACCATCACGACCGGACAAAATGAGGTGATAGCCGAGGCTATTTGAACCACCCCACCGCCGGCACTCGGATAGTAATCTTGGGCATAGCATTTTACCAAATCACCTCATTCTTTGGGGCACACGTGAGGAACACAAATGCGAACAAGCCTGAATGGTCCCCAGGACAATATGCAACTGAAAACTCACACCCCAGAAGTGACTCGAACCCATACTCCCAGAAGCAACGCAACTGGTATGTACAAGATGCCTTAATCCACTTGACCATCACGACCGGACAAAATGAGGTGATAGCCGAGGCTATTTGAACCACCCCACCGCCGGCACTCGGATAGTAATCTTGGGCATAGCATTTTACCAAATCACCTCATTCTTTGGGGCACACGTGAGGAACACAAATGCGAACAAGCCTGAATGGTCCCCAGGACAATATGCAACTGAAAACTCACACCCCAGAAGTGACTCGAACCCATACTCCCAGAAGCAACGCAACTGGTATGTACAAGACGCCTTAATCCACTTGACCATCACGACCGGACAAAATGAGGTGATAGCCGAGGCTATTTGAACCACCCCACCGCCGGCACTCGGATAGTAATCTTGGGCATAGCATTTTACCAAATCAAATGCTATGCCCAAGATTACTATCCAAGTGCCGGCGGTGGGGTGGTTCAAATAGCCTCGGCTATCACCTCATTTTGTCCGGTCGTGATGGTCAAGTGGATTAAGGCGTCTTGTACATACCAGTTGCGTTGCTTCTGGGAGTATGGGTTCGAGTCACTTCTGGGGTGTGAGTTTTCAGTTGCATATTGTCCTGGGGACCATTCAGGCTTGTTCGCATTTGTGTTCCTCACGTGTGCCCCAAAGAATGAGGTGATTTGGTAAAATGCTATGCCCAAGATTACTATCCGAGTGCCGGCGGTGGGGTGGTTCAAATAGCCTCGGCTATCACCTCATTTTGTCCGGTCGTGATGGTCAAGTGGATTAAGGCGTCTTGTACATACCAGTTGCGTTGCTTCTGGGAGTATGGGTTCGAGTCACTTCTGGGGTGTGAGTTTTCAGTATATATATATATATATATATATATATATATATATATATATATATATATATATATATATATACATATATGTATATATATATATATATCACCTTTCTTTCTCTCCGTCCATCTGTGCAGCCTTCTATCCTTCGTTCATATCCATCAGGTTCTTTCTATTCATCTATTGTTCTATCTATCTATCCATCTATCTATCCATGCACCTACTGATCGTTCTATCCATTCATCCACCCAATTATCTCTATTTATCTATCCCATGTAATTAATCTTCAATCCATATCCATCTTGCTACTTATACGTCCATCCATATATTCATCTATCTGTCCTTCCATTTACCTGTCCACCCATCTACTCATCTGTCTATCTATTCATCAATTTATCCCTCCATCCGACCACTCATATGTCTACCTATCTATCCATACAAGCATCTACCTATTCATTACACAGAGAGTAATCCCACTCGCATGATGCATCAATGAGAAAATTCGTAGGAGCCGTGACATAGGTTCGAACCTATGCGCTAGGTGTTACCAGGCACACTCTCTAGAAGAGTAAGCGACCACAAGGTCAAAGAGGATTGCAAGCTGGGGTACTACTGCACCCTCTAGGACTTCTGAGGCTTCCACTGAAGCACGAACCAGAGTTTCACACAATCCCCGCCATGCACTCTGACTCTGTCATCTTGAATGTTCCACCTCTAACGCTCCTCCTTCAATACACAGAAAGCATGTGCCTGGGAACACCAGTATAAGGTTCAAACCCCCATCACAATTCCTACGGATTATCTGTTTATTCATTTGTCTATTTATCCATCCATCCATCCCTTTATCTACTGTCTGCCTCATTCTCTTCCTCTATCTTTGTCTCTTCCTCGCTCTGTCTGTCTCGAGCTGTGTTTCCGTTTCTGACTTTCTGTGTGTCTCTGTTTCTATCTTTTTCTCTGTCAATCTCTGTCTTAAAAATAATATAATTGTCTATTGTGTGGGTGGTTGGCATTGACAGCAGTTCAGTGGTGTGAAGTACTGAAAAAAACAATAGTTATCCTTACCATGGTAAAGAGCAGTTGCTTGAGAAACTTTTGCCACTGTGAGAGAATTGTCTGTTTGATGCTAGTATGGACAAATTATTCACAGCAGGAATTTTCTGTTAATTTTTCAAAATCATAGAATTAAAGTGCAGATTACTATAACAATTGTTTTATTTTAAAACTTTAGCCACCATATATGAACAGACAAACACTTTTCCCTATGCTATAAATATAAAATATAAATATTACAATTTGACACATGATAAGTGTGGTGTGTTGTGTGATATGAGTGTTGTATAATGTTGGGATGCATAAGTGTGACTCTTACCGATATTATCTGCAGCGTTGACGTCTGCTCCAGCGTCGAGGAGGACCTTCACAGTGTTGTCGTGACCACCTAAGGCTGCGTGGTGAAGGGCTGTCTCGCCTGTCAATAGATACCACAATTGTTATTATGCATAAACCATCACGATTCCAGTAATTTATGTAAAATATTGAAATAAGTTGTTCTAGTTGAGCATTTTTATATACTAGTGAAGTGTACCGACTTTAAACTTTATGTATAACTATTTTCACCCTAAATTTTAGAGAGGAAGATCATTTTACAATTGTTAAGAATAGATCACCATTAAAATATCCGACATTTTACCAGTTCTTATTTGACAATTTATTACTTGTGACGAGAGCGACAGTGGTGCTATTGTCATGCCCGAAACGCTGAGTGTATTAATGGCTTGAAGCATAGTATATACTTGCCCTACCTAGAGATCCAACATTTTTCTTGTATATCATTTTGTATGTATGTACTTTTCCCCTAATAATTATTATTATTATTATTATTATTATTATTATTATTATTATTATTATTATTATTATTATTATTATTATTATTATTATTATTATTATTATTATTATTAACAGATGAAGAAGAGCATTATGCAGCACCCAACATTAAGTGACTTTACTAAATGTGAACCAACAGCTCCAGTCTTGCCATCGTCAGTTAATCCATATAACCTTTATATGCAACATACACCATAAACGTTTGGCAATAACATCTTGGCAATACTAGTTCGAGGAAAGAGAAACATTGTTGCCATCACCATTCAACCAATATAATCATAAGTAAGTAAGTAATTATCAAAAAGAAGGCACCAAACCAGGAAGGTTATGTAGCACCATCGAATGTGCGGGATAATCAGAGGGCGCTAAATATCACCAAGGACGCCAATACGAGAACAGAACCGCATAAGGTGAACGATATCAAAAGTATCCGAGTCACCGAGAATAATATCGAGAGACAAGCAAACGCGGGGGACGGTCGGAAAAAAAGACATACGCTTGTTCCGGAAGTCAGTACACTCAACAAAGATATGCACGACTGTAAGAGGGACAATGCAACTTAGGACAATAAGGAGCAGGGCAGCGCTCCATCAAGTGACCATGAGTTAACCGAGTATGGCCAATACGCAACCTAGCCAGAGCCTTTTCCCATCGCCAGTTATGGTAGCAGGAGGACGGCCACGAGGACACATCCTTTAAGAAAATGTAGTTTGTTACCAGTAACAGACGACCAACAAGCCTGCCAACGGGTAAGGATGGAGGAATAGATAACCGGGTAAAAGTCTGAATAAGGAATGCCTTTACAAGAGATGGGACAAGACCGGACAGCTTCCCTGGCGGCAGCATCCACACGCTCATTTAAAGAGACACCAATATGGCTGGAAACCCAACAAAACTCAATGACTTAAATTTACTGTGAACAAAAAACAGCCAATGCTGGATCGCAACAACCACTGGATGAACCGGATTAAAGGACCCGACAGCCATGAGGGCACTACGAGAGTCAACAACAACTACAAAGGAAGATTGACAACGAGAGAGCAGGAGACGAAGAGCATAGAGAATAGCATAAATCTCCGCTGTGTAGATGCTAGTCTCTGGAGGTAAGCAACATATATAAGGGTGATCAGGAAAAACAACAGAGTAGCCAACACCGTCCGCAGACTTAGACGCATTGGTGAAGACGGAAACGGAGTGCAAGTGAGAAGAAAAGTGCTCAAGGAAAAGGCATTTTAGAACCGTAGGAGGGGTAAAGGCTCTAGTGATACGGGTCAAGGATGTACAAAACCGCGGAACAGGGACACTCCACGGGGGCAAAGAAGGAACAACACTGGGATAAATATTAGAAATTCGAACGGAAAGAGAATCCTGTAAGCGAGATAACCGGACAGAAAGAGGGAGGTGGTGAAGAGGAACAGGAACCGTAGGAGGGGTAAAAGTTAAAGCACGACAGAGGCGAGAGGAAGGATGTTGCAAGATCGTGCAAGATAGCGAAGACAGTAGTGATCACGGCGGTCCTGGAGAGACAGGAAACCAGTGTCAACATGCAAGTTGAGGACGGGAGTCGAATTAAAGGTACCAGAACTGAGGTGCAACCCAGTATCAAAGCATCAAGACGGCGAAGAGTAGAAGGAGAAGCAGACGAGTAAGAAGGACAACCATAATCGAGCTTAGACAGGACGAGAGACGAATATACAGCAAGGAGAGTGCGCCTATCCGCTCCCCAAGAAGTATGGGACAATACCCGAAGGAGGGCAAGGGCCTTAGAACACTCAACACGGAGGTAAGAGATATGGGGAGACCAAGACAAACGAGTGTCAAGGAATAACCCCAAAAGCTTCGCGGAATCTTTGTACTCAAGGAGATGACCATAAAGTGACAAAGAGGGACGAAGAACGACCCGTTTCCGAGTAAAAGTCATGGCACAAGTCTTAGCAGAAGAGAACTTGAAGCCATGATCGGTGGCCCAAGACGATATGGCATCAATCGCAAGTTGAAGCCAGCTTTGAAGGAGAGGCGAATGATCACCCTGACAGCAAAGGGTATGATCATCGACATAGAGAGGGGAGAAGACGCCTGAAGGAAGAGAGGAAAGAAGACCATTGAGGGCAACCAGAAAAAGAGTAGTGCTCAGAACACTACCTTGGGGCACACCTTCGTATTGCTGAAAAGAGGCAGAGAGCGGTACCAAGCCTCACCCAAAAGGAACGATGAAAGAGGACGCTGCGGAGAAAGAGAGGGAGATGACCACGAAGGCCAAAAGATTGAAGCTGGGATAGAAAATGATAACGCCATGTGGTGTCAGAAGCCTTTTCCAGATAAAAAAGGACGGCAACAAAGGAGGTCTTCGCAGCAAAAGCAATACGAATATAGACCTCCAAGTTCACCAGGACATCTGTTGTGCTGCGGCACTTGCGGAAACCAAATTGAGAAGGGGAGAAGAGGTGATGGTGTTCCAGGAACCACATCAGACGAACGTTAACCATACGTAAAAGAGTTTGCTTACGAACTTACCCGCTATCTTGCAGATATGCTTCCAGATCTGTGGCATAGGAGTTTCGGACGTAATGGTGGAGACATAAGATGCCCAACATTCACGTTTAGCCGTACAGATGGCCCTACGGGCCACCGCACTCGCTTTCCGAAAGAAAAGAAAAGAATCGGCCGTCTGCCGATGGCGGTGTCTGTTCCAGGCTATACACTAACAGCAGACAGCCCGAGCACAGTCTGCATTCTACCAGGGAACGTACTTCCGTGGACCCCGAGAGGAAGAGCGAGGAATAGAGCGAAGGGCAGCGTCGAAAACAGTGTCATGAAAAAGGAGGAGAGAGCGAGGGAGAAATCAGAGAGAGCAGCACTGAGGGTAAATAAGTTCTAGTCCGCTTTAGCAAACTGCCACCTAGGGAAGGAGTTGGGAGAGCGAAAAGAGAAAAAGGTAACAAGGATGGGGAAATGGTCACTGCCATGGAGGTCAACAAGAACTTGCCATGTGAAATCTAAGTAAAGAGAAGATGAGCAAAGAGAAAGATCAAGACAGGAAAAGGGTGCGAGTCCGAAAGTCCAAATGCGTGGGTTCACCAGAATTCAGAAGAGACAGGGAAGAAGAGAGGATAAACGGCTCAAGAAGGCGACCTCGGGTATTCGTCAGAACATCACCCCAAAGAGAATGACGACAATTATAATCACCCTGCAGGAGCACAGGCTCCGGCAAGGAGTCCACGAGGTGTTTCAGATCAGGAAGAGAAAGCGGGACACTCGGGGGGAGATAAATGGAACAAACTGTGTACCATTTCCCCACAAAGATACAAGCAGCAGAACAATGGAGAGGCAAAGGAAAAAGTAAGGGGACAAAGGGAACATCAGAGCGACTCAAGAGAGCAGAAGAATTAGGAGCTCCAGCAACAGCTGGGGGGGGGGGAAGAAATGAATAGCCATGAAAGTGACCAGGACGAGCACCAAGCATCGGCTCCTGGAGACAGTCACAAAGGGGCGAAAACTGCAAAATCAGAAGGTGGAATTCGAGGAAATTGGCATAATAATCCTGAACGTTCCATTGAAGATTAGACATCGACGACAAGAGAAAGGACAACAACAGAGAACAAGGAAGAAACAAAGGCGAAAGAGCAACACAGCACGCTAAAGAAGATCAGGGTCGGGATCAGGGTCAGCAAAGTCAAGGTTAGGGGCATGGGTAAACTGAGCAAAGACGGAGAGAAGAAAGCGGGAGAACAGACCAGAGGTGGGCGGGCGGGGTTCAGACGAGGAGGAGGAAGAGGAGGAGACAACCGAGAGGAGCAGTCAAGGACAGCAGCAGGAAGAGGGGGAGTAGAAAGAAGGGAGCGCACCTCAGCAAGGGCAGCAACCGTGAGGGAAGCGGGAGCCCAAGAAACCACCATAGCAGGAACAGGGGGCGCAACCACCAAAATGGGAGGCGAATGAGCGAGAGTGTCAGAAGTAGGGACCGAGGAAGAAAGCGAAACCTTCTTACCCACCGGGGAGGAGGAAGGAGAGGAGCCAGGCTTACGCTTCTGACTTAAAGAGACCGGTGTCCCAGCAACTACGTACTGGGCAACGGATTCTATCGTCTCAACAGGAGAAGCTGAACGAGAGCACACATGACGGCCATTTGGAGAGCGATGGACATCAGCCCACACCGACAGGCGGCGGGGAGAGTCAAGAGACAAAGGGGAAGGATGGGAAGGAGGAACGGAGGGAGACGAGGAAGAAGACACAGGAGACAAGACAGACCGGGTAGAAAGAAGGGGAAACCCAGACAGAGGACCAGGAGGTGGATCCTTCGGGAGAGAACCCAAAGGAACAGAGGAGGGGGCAGTGGGCGTATCAGGGTCCAAGGCCCGGAAACGGTTGTGAGTCTGAGGAAGGTGGGAAGGACGAGGAGAGGAAGAGCGCAACACACGAGCATAAGAGATATTAGCATAAGGCGAGAGCCGGCGAACCTGGCGTCTCGCCTCAGGAAAAGATAAACGCTCTCGGTGCTTTAAGTTGAGGACGGATGCCTCAAGCTTGTAATGGACACACGCACGGGAGAAGGTAGGATGGGCCTCACCGCAGTTGAGGCAACGAGCCTGGGGAGAAGTGCACTCCGACTTAGAGTGACCTTCGCCACCACACAAAGGACAGAGAGAGACAGTCCTGGAGCCACGGAGGGCACCATGCCCAAACCTCCAGCACTTGTTGCAGAGCCGAGGAGAAGGAATGTACTCCTGGACAGAGCACCTGGCACCAGCAAGAATGACAGAGGGTGGAAGGGTCCTACCATCAAAGGTAATCTTCACATCCCTGGAGGGGTTGACGGCGTCTATCACGAGGGGGACGAGTAAACGTGTCCACCTGGTGAATAGAATGGCCCTGGGCAGCAAGGATATGTCGAATATCGTCGTGGCAGTCGCGCAGGTCCCGAACACTGGTCGCAACATTGGGCGGGAGCAGAATAGTGCCAACACTGGCATTCAACTGAGCGTTCTTCGAGACTCGAACAGGGGTCTCGCCAAGGCAGGATAAGGCAGCCAAGTGGGAAGCAGCATCCTGAGAAGGAGCAGCAACGACACGTGTACCGAGACGAGTGGGGTTGAAAGTAACGGAGGCATCCACGGAATCAACGAGATGTCGATGGAGGGAGAAATTTTCAGGAGGCGCAGAATCAAGAGGGAGGAGATCAAAATATTTGGCCCACGAAGCGGGACCAAACAAGGCTTGATAGGTAGCAGAACTGGAAGGAATCGAGCGAGGGCGGCCTTGGCGCGAACAGCGGTGAGAACCCCCAGAGAGAGAGGGGTTAAAAGGCGCAGTAGTTACAACTAGAGAGGGAGTCGCGCCAGGGGACGAGGTAGTCACCACTGGGGGTTTGGGGCTCGACCCAACCACAGAGGAGGGAGGGGAGCCAAAGGAAGGAGTCAGAGAGGCCAAAGGAGGAGCAAGGTCGGGGCTTAATGCAGCGGAGGCTACAGAGCCCGGTCTTCCAACACGGACCGACTCGGGGGCGTAGTCGCCCACCCCACGAGCCTGAGAAGGTAAAGCAGAAACAGTCGAAACAGGGGTTATCATCGCACCTCCTAGGGGTGCGTTGTGAGTATACACCCCACAAACGCCACCTTAAGAACCGACAGTCCGTCGAGATCGGGTTCAGTGACGAAAGGGGGATTGACAATAGGAGGTTCCCCTCGCTCTCGACGTCGAGTACTACAGTTCTACAGGTGCAAGAGTATGCCTCCTCAAGCACCCGGGTGTCAAAATAGGAGTTATAAATTTCCATTGGCACTGTCTCTGTTTGAGCAGTGCACGTACCTGTGGATGGTTCCATATTTCTCTTAAGCAAGCCTCTCCTGCCACAAAATTTGATCCATTATCAGAGATCATCAATTTGGGATAGATCTATGGGTTGCATACCTACGAAAGACTTGTAAGAACTCTTCTGCACTCATGTCAGAAGTTACTTCAAAGTGTACACCTCGTGTGGTTGCACACATGAAAGGACATATATAGGCTTTCCACCTGAATTTTATCTGGAGTGCCTGTTAAAATACTAGCTCCTGTGTAATCTACACCTGTAGTCTCAAAGGGACGAAGGTGGACAACTCGTTCTTTAAAAAGTGGTGGAGGTCCTGGGTAAGGACACATTTGAGCACTATACCTCCTGCAAATCACACATGATATAAGAAGGGATTTGACAGTTTGGCGACCTTGGGGAAGCCAAAATTTCTGTCGTAAGTCAGTGAGTGTCTAGCACTCCACCGTGTAATGTACCATGTTCATGGTGATGCAAAACTATAAGTTTAGTTGTGACGTGGTGACGAGGTAAAAGCATAGGATTCTTTGCTTCTAAGTCAACTTCAGCATGAAGCAGACGTCCTCCACGCCTTAAGATGTTATTATTATCAGAATCAAACCAAATGCCCAGGGACTTGGTTAATTTGTCTGAAATATGTTCATAATTTCTTCCATAAGTCTCCATTTGAGCTTGTTTGACCCAGTATTTGAGGGGACTAGGAAATTGAAAATTTAATTCCTAGATTATTAAGAAAATCAAATACAACTTGAGTAACTCATAACAATTTACCCAAGCAAGAATAATGGTTAGGATTAATAGCTAAAGTTCGAGGGGGTTCTAGATCCACAGTAGGGACAGTGATATTCGTCACTATGACTTGCGGCTTCTGTTTAGGCCACTGACCACTGACCAACCATCGGGGTCCTGTAAACCACGTCTCAGTTTTCACTAGTTGTTTTAAGGTTAAACCTCCTAATAAATAGTCAGCTGGATTGTCCTTGGTGGGAACATGTCTTATTTTATAGTCAGCTGCTAGTTCTTATATTTCCCTAACTCTGTTACTGACGTAGGGAGTTTTTTTTTTTTTTTTACCCATTGTAAGATTGCCTCGTTGTCTGACCACACAACTATGTCACCAAAGTAAATATTATTGAGTGTCTTGATAATTTATCACTTTAATGCGCGCGGTACCCGTGAAAAAAAATTGCGCATCGTGCGCGCGGCGTTTTTTTCTCTTGAGCGTAAACACCAGTGTGTAATCTTTTCACTCTCCTGACATCAATTCTCGAGCTACGTATTTCATTTTCGTATCAATGTGTTCGCAATAAAAGTCTCAACAAGATCATATGTATAAAATGTAACCAAAGCATTAGCTATTCCACCACGAAATAAATGAAAACGTAGATCACTCGCCGTCTCGCCATACGCCCAAACAGCAACAAAATGTTCATACTCTTTTGTTTGTTGTCAGCTCCACATTAGTCCTACAGCGTTAAATTTTATATCACTGAACTCGCAATAAAATTCTCTACACAGACATATGCATATAAATGTAGAATCGTGATCACGGCCCACACAAGAGTGTGTGAAGTGGGCGATTACCTTCGTTGTGTCACCAACTTAATAGTCTCTCCTCTAAGTTACAATACAATGCCGTTTTCTCAAATAGGCCATGTGCCTATTAGAGAAAAACGAAAATTTAATGGCAAACATGTTCATATAAACCCCAAGTCGATCGAATAAGAATTGGATTTTATATGTTTTTTTTTTAGATCGCCCGACTATTTACGACGCGGGGGCAGAACCCGCATAAGCAAACCCGCCGGAAATGTACGACGCAGTCCCCTTAATCAGGCAATGAGCCAGTCTTACACCTATTAATAAAGCTGTTAACTCCATTTGGGGTAGTGACCTTTTCTTAATTGGGGCCACTCTAGCCTTAGAAGTAAGTAAAAATGATTGTTGAATGTTTACTAAATAGTGCCATATGCTTTGTTTGAGGCATCGCAAAACACATGCAAATGTGTGGGTAAATTTGGCCTTAAATCATTACGAGGAACTATCAGAATACTAAGTTTATTGATATCCGTAGTTAATTGCTGCCATTTATCTTGCAGATCATTAGGTAACGGATCATCCCAACCCATATTAGTCTGTCAGCACTCATGCATGAGAAGTTTACCTTTATTTAATAGAGGACTAAGTAAGAATAAATGGTCAAATGATTTACTGACATACGAGAGTAACTTTCTCATGGTTAAGGGAAAATTATTAGTTTCCACAGACTTGATATTGAATTTGTCAGTGGAAATATTCCATTCTGTGCCTAGAACTTTCAATTTATGTGGGACTTGATACTCAGGAAATTGATCCTCGATTATTTGATTCAGTTGTTGATTATTAGGGGCCCACGACTGTAAAGGCATATTGGCTCCCAGTAACTCATGGTTAGCCTGATGATAAATTTTCACTAATTTGGTTTCATCATTAGTAGTTCCCTTGAAGTTATCGACATATAGGTTGTTACTAATTTCAGCCTTGTACAGGCTATCAGATTTCTTCAAATGAGCATCCAAGGTGGCTTGGAGTAAAAATGGTGATGATGTACCTCGAAATTGAACTGAAGTGAACCTATACGTGATGATTTTACTATTAGGATCACTAGGGCCCTTTACACAGAGAAATTTTGTAAAATCATGGTCTTCCTTCTTGCAAACCTACTCTGAAAAAGGCTTTACTGATATCAGCCGTATAAGCGTAAATTCCCGAGTGAAACCGCAATAGTACATATTGGAGTCGTTAATTTAGACTCAGCCCAGTTTGTAGGCAATCATTAAGGGACATGCTATCTGCCTTTACTTTATAGCTACAGTTAAACGCAATTCTAATAGGTGTCGTAACTGAGTCTTTCAAGATAGCATGGTGAGGCAAATAATTCTCTTAATTTATTTTTTTCATCTTGGTCAACAACTTCTATAAATTTGTTTGAAAGTTGTTGCTGTATCAATTCATGATGGTCATAGTTTGTCAGGTTGTTTGTGTAACCTAACTATCTGTGATTTCAATTGTGTGAATGCCATGAAATAATTTACAGGGAGCTGTGAGTGGTTCAGCTTCCATGGCAATTTAACCCAATATTAGTTATCCTGATAGATGACTGAGTTGAAATAATGTTGGTAAGTCCAGGTGTCATCTGGACTTGGTTGTTCAGGGACGATACCAAAGGTGTCTAAATCCCATAATTTATACACAGGGGGATCAGAATCATCCTCAGCTATGTCTCTGAGTTGTAGTGGTGACTGTTCTAAGCCTAGTCACGCCACTATGATTGAATTATTATGTTGGTTGATTGTAGGTGTAGATTTTTTGCTGAGGTAGCACCGGTCCTGTAAGTAATTTTCCTCCAACTGAGAGAAACAAATTCATACCACGTTGCTTGGTGCATCCAGTAATAAACCTCTGATAATAATTTGCCCATACAAGAATACCCACGTTGGTGAGGCGGTCAGAATTTGTCCTGTAATCAGCTAGCTTCATGCCGCTGCATTTAAGAAGTTTAACTGTATTTCCAAGACCTGATACATGAGGACCAGATTAGATCGAGTCAACGACGATGGCTTGTATTGGGCTAGTATAGCCTCCTAGACGTACCAAAATTCTTACAAATTGGTAATCACGAGGTCCACTATTGGTCAAGAAATCTGAAATATTCAGTTTCACTCGACTTAAAGTTTTCATTTTTAACTGATCAACCAGTTGTTGAGTAATGAAGGTCCTTTGAGAACCTCGGTCGAAAAGACCACGAGTGGAGATCCTAGACTTCATGCTAATTAATTTCAGTTGCTCTGTAGGTAATGTGGTGGTATAACCTGATTCTGTAGCAAGTACATTTACTTCCTGATGTACTTCGCAATATTGTACCGAGGTGGAGTTGCTTGAATCTTTATGAGGATTCGTTGATCCTGGTCAGACATCTCCACACAAAGTATAATGATGTCGACCTTTGTGGCACTTATTTCACACACGTAGGGCAACGGTACAGTTATCAAGGTCATGAGAACCCATGCATTTTGTGCATCTGCGAAATTCTTGAAGACGTTTAATCCTGGAATTACGGTACTGAACTTGTAAGTGAGGTGTTGTTACGGCCCTCTCGGGACGGAACGGGGTCCTTACTCTGATGTAGTTAGAGGAAGATATATGTATCCGTTCCCAAGCCAGTAATGGCTATCAAGGGATGAGATCCGTGACGCAAGTAACTTAAAAGGGAGTAGGGAAAGAAAGTTAAGAACGTAATATTATAATTAACACCATCACCGATTAAATATATAAAATAAAAGAGTGCACAAGGGGGAGGGGTATTAACACTTGACAAGGGGATTAATCCACAATCGATGTCTTCTGCTGAAGACGCTGGTGCCATAACTCTCGGTGCCAAGTCCTTGGTGCTTTCTTAGTGGCCTCACAACGAATTCTCCAAAGAAGTTGAGCCTACCGTGGCCACAGGTCAGCCAAACACAGGTCCACTGGGGGCACCGCCGTGGAGGCCGTCAACCACACGTCCAGCTGGTCTGCTGGCAGGTTCTGAGCCAACAAGGCTGGTACGGCCACTCCACGTACGAAAGAAGGGGAACGCCCTAGACAGGAGCCTCGTGTGACACCACAAATCACTCTCCTGTCTCCAGTACCCCAGTGGATGATCGTCTCCAACAGTCGGTCCCGGGTAAATCCTTTTACTGCCACTCCACTGGCAGGCTAACACACCATGGTTCTTCCGGGGGGACGACGTCACAACAGCTGCAGCAAACTTCAAGGTATGGAGACTGGCTGCCTCTACGGACCCGGATCCAGCGTCCGAACACGGAGCAGTGACGACCGCGCCATCTGTGGGTCAGCTCCCGAAACCCCCTCCAAATGGACGACGCTATCTAGTGAGGACGAGATATACCGGCCACAAGGGATAGTTTCCCGTCCTAATCAGCTCATAACACAGCTGCTGCTGACCTCTGGTGAGGTGACGCTTAGACAGCAACGCCATCTATGGAGTGGATAGGTGGGCGTTTGTGTCTAAGCCTGTAAGTGAGGTGCCCTAGGGTGTCCCTAGTACTGATGACGTGTCTGATTACAGAGTCGACCTGGGACTGCTGTAATGGAAGTTGGATCAGTCTACCCAAGGCAGCCGTAGAACCTCCATGCATTTGCTGCTGAAGCTGTGAGTCACCCCCCGGATGAACACTGTTGTGTTAACCTGCCTGTGAAGTGGCAGAACCAGGGATTGTCGTGCCCGGGGCTGACTGGTGGAGAAGACTAACCACTGGGGTGTTGTGGTGAGGAGAGTGATCTGTGAAATCACACGAGGCTCCTGCCTAGGGCTCGCAACCCTAGTATCGGTCGTGGAGTGGCCTAACCAGCGGAACTGATTGGAACCTGCCAGCTACAGGCTGGATTTGTGGTTGAAGGCCTCCACGACGGTGCCCCCAGTGGAACTGTGATTTGGCTGGCCTGTGGCCAGGGTAGACTCAAGAGAATCAAAGGATTCATCGTGAGGCCACAAGAGGACCAAGGGCTAAGCATCGTTGAGCACCGTGGAACTTTCCTGCGTCTTCAGAGGAAGACCATATTGTATATTATAGTGTTTATACCCCCCGTGTGATAATTTATATATTTATTTATTGGTGAAGGTTTAATTATATATTAAGTTTAGTTAATTTGTATCCCTTCCCCTTTAATTTACTTGCGTTACGGAACACACACCTCTTGAAAGCCACTACTAGCTTGGGGCCGGATACCCAAACTCTACCAAGATCAGAGAAAGAACCCAGTTGCGACCCAATAGGGCCGTAACATAATTGGCATCCCCAGCGGGATCCGACCCCTTGTCAAGTATGTTTGACAGGGGTGGTGAAGTGGCGCAATCCCTGTAAATAATTCCCCCTGTGTGTGACTATTAGGACGTTATACGTCCTGTGCGGTGCTCGGAGTGATTCAGTGCAATATTGTAGAGTGCGGTGCTCGCTGTGATTAAGTGCAATATTGTGTAGTGCGGTGCCCGGTGTAATTACGTGCAATATTGGCAAGTGAGGCACTAGGTGCGATAAAGTGCAATATCGACGTAGAACAGTACTCGGTGCGTTAAGTGTTAACGTGAAAGCGGTGTGATAAGTGCTAGTGTTCCATCTCGGTGACAATGGCGGAAAAAGCGACCATCGACGATCTGGACGATGTTCAGGCTTTTCTGAACAGGGAGGACAGTCTCGCCAGATTAAAATATCTGGGGAAACAGGAACTTGTACTAGTGAGTGCTTACCTGGAGATCAAGATACGTGCCAGTGATTCCCGTGTGGAGATCTTGTCCAAGGTTCACCGGCATTTGAAGGCCGAAGAGAAAGAGGAAAGTGAGGCACAAGGTACAAAAGCAAGTGAGGAAGTAGCTTCCACTGAAAAGGAAGATAAGGGCAGTGACATTGATAGTGATGCAGGTGAGCTGAATATTAGCCTACTTACAGTAAAAATGCGTGCCTTGGAAATAAATCGCGAGATAGAATGGAAGAAGTTAGAATTAGAATGAGAATTAAAAGATAAAGAAATGGCGATGAGGCGTTTAGAATTAGAAGAAAGGAAAGAGCGAGAGAGAGAAAGAGAAAGAGAAAGAGAAAGAGAAGAGAAAGAAAGAGAGCGAGAGAGAAGAGAAACGAGAAAGAAAGAGAAAGAGAGAAGAGCGAGAAAGAGAAGAGAAACGAGAAAGAGAAGAAGAGAAAGAGAAAGAGAAGAACGAGACAGACAAGAACGACGAGACAGAGAGGAAAAAGAGAGACAACATGAGCTAGAAGTATTGCGATTAGGTGGTCGGAGGCAAACAATGGACACAAGTATTTTCGATCCGGTAAGGAACATCAAAATGGTCCCGAAGTTCAACGAGAAGGAAGTTTCGAAGTTCTTCGCGGCCTTCGAGAAAGTCGCAGCCTCTTTGGAGTGGCCAAAGGAGAATTGGGCCATCATGATACAGTCCGTCTTGACTGGGAAGGCCCAAATCGCCTACTCCACGTTGTCCCTTGATGACTCTGGCGATTATGACAAGGTGAAGAAGGTTGTGCTCATGGCGTACCAATTGGTACCTGAGGCTTACAGGCAGAAGTTTAGGAACCTGAAAAAGACCTCAGAGCACACTTTCACCGAATTCGCCACCATCAAGGAGCGACTTTTCCAGGAATGGTGTACCTCTTGGAAGGTGGAGACCAAAGGAGACCTCGAGCAGCTCATACTGTTAGAGGACTTCAAAGACTGTCTGTCTGGAGATCTGAAGACGTACCTAGAGGAACAGCAGGTAGAGACCTTGAGTGCGGCAGCCACCATGGCTGAGGAATACATCCTGACTCATAGGCCGTCTGCTAGGTATGTCCCGAAGACCTATTCAAGATATCCAGCCAAACATAAACCGGAGGATAAGACCGCCCCTCGTAGTGCCGCCAAGTCGACCCCAGATAGTCCTAGGAGGATTAGTCCAAAAAGGGACGTATTGTGTTGGACCTGCGGCAGGAGAGGACACTTTGCTGCGAAGTGTCGTAGCAGTACAGGTAATAATCCCCGTAGGGAAGTTATGCTGATAAACAGTATAGTACCACCGACATCCACCCTAGAGAAGAGGAAAGAATTGTTGGCCCATATACTTCCCAAGGGTATGTAGCCAGTGGCCACTCGGGTAAGCCCGTGGTAATACTCAGAGACAGTGGAGCGGCCCAGTCTCTAATTTTAGAAAATTCATTACCCGAAGGTATATTGGCGAATGGGACGCAGAAGGTAATCCTGGGTGGATTCCCTTCCACCTTGTACGTTGCCCCTTTGGTACAGGTGCGTCTAGACTCTCAGCACTTCAAAGGTGAGTGTCGGTTGGCTGTGGTGGATAGTCTTCTAATAAAGGGGATTGACGTTATTTTGGCCAATGACTTAGCCCTAGGTTTGTTACCTAACTGTCCCGTAGTAGTGGAAGATCCAGTGTGTGAAGAGACCAGTCCAATTGCGGCGGTACAAACAAGGTCTCGGGCTCAATTCCAGGCACCACCAGATTTAAGTACTTTGTTTGACTCTCCTCCTATCCCACAGATTACGAGTAGCCATACACCAGTCCCGCCCGTCCAGTTGCCGGTTCCTGAACACTGAACTCGAGCCCATCTGATAGAAGAGCAGAGGAAGGACCCTCAGGTACGGAAGTTGGCTAACACCCTAGACTCTCCTACGAAAGGAGGTGATCTGTATGTATAGTCAAGTGATGTACTGTGTCGCTGGCATCCTCCGAAATACCCCCAGTCAACTGTGGTGGGTGAGCAAATAGTCGTCCCAGCCGTGTTCAGATCTAAGCTGTTAGAAACGGCCCATGCCGATAGATTTGCTGGACATGGTGGGGTCTCGAAGACTTTCCAACGCCTAGCCAAGAGTTTCTATTGGCCGCATATGAAGAAGGACGTACGTCGTTTTTGCAAAACCTGCCACACCTGCCAGGTGGCAGGAAAAGCAAACCAGCCTGTCCCCAAAGCCCCTTTATGCCCCATTCCATCCATAGGTGAGCCCTTTGAGCACCTCATCTTGGATATAGTAGGCCCGCTTCCGCCTTCTACCTCAGGGGTGCAGTATTTGCTAACTATACTAGATCGGGTTAGTAGGTACCCAGAAGCGATCCCCCTTAAGACCATCACTGCTAAGGTCTTGGTGAAACATCTGCTCTGGTTCGTCTCGCGATATGGTCTCCCTAAGACCATTCAGACGGATCAGGGATCGAACTTTATGTCTCATTTGTTTCGCCAACAGATCGCCGACCTGGGAATCCAACAGATTACCTCCAGTGCCTACCATCCCGAGTCTCAAGGAGCTTTGGAACGTTTTCACCAGACGTTGAAGGGCATGCTTCGGAAGTTTTGCTATGACCGGCAGAGTAAGTGGGTTGAAGACCTGCCCTACCTCCTATTTGCGGTAAGATCAGTGCCCAATGAATCACTAGGAATCTCCCCATTCGAGATGATTTATGGTCACTCAGTGAGGGGTCCCTTAGAAGTGGCACGAGACCATTGGCTAGACAAGGAAACCGACGAAGACGTTGTGGACTGGTTGTCTACAAATAAAGGCCGGTTGTTCTCTGCGTGGGAGATGGCTACGAGAACCTTAGAGAATACGCAAAAAACCACCAAGAGCAGGTATGATAAGAGGACCAAACAAAGAGATTTCCTAGTAGGGGATCTGGTTTTGGTATGTACACCTACAGTAACTGGAAGTTTGAGCGCCAGATTTGTAGGTCCTTACCAGGTCTTAAAGAAGGTTACTAATCACAATTACCTTCTTAATACTCCAGATCGCCGGAAGAAAGAAACTTTGGTTCATGTTAACATGATCAAAAAATATGAGGGTCGAGATACGCTCCCAATAACCATAGTGACCACTAAAGATGACATTGAGGAAGAGGAAGAGGTATTAACTAACTCAGAGATTCTACTTAACTTGCAGGCCAAGTTGACACATGTGGCCGAAGGACACCAACCATCATTGCTGCAAATGATCCGAGAGTACAAGACTATCTTCAGAGATGTTCCAGGACTAACATCTGTCCTATGGCATGATGTCGTGCTGGAGGAAGGAGTCCGGCCTATAAAGCAACACCCTTACCGACTCAACCCCCTGAAGAAAAGGGTGGTGAAAGATGAGGTTGAATACATGCTGAAACACCATCTGATAGCCCCGAGCTCGAGCCCATGGTCATCCCCGATACTACTAGTGCCCAAACCTGGTAAGAAATACCGTTTTTGTATTGATTATCGCCAGGTGAATAAGGTCACAGTAGCGGATACCTATCCTCTCCCCAGGGTAGAGGAATGTCTCAATGCCATAGGTAAAGCTCGTTACCTGACTAAATTTGACCTGTTCAAGGGCTATTGGCAAGTTCCCCTCACGGAGAAGGCCAAACCCATATCGGCGTTTGTGACTCCCGACGGGCTGTTTGAATGTCAGGTGATGCCATTCGGGATGAAAAACGCAGCCTCCACCTTTCAGAGGCTGATGGGCATTGTGTTGCGTGATGTGGAAAACACCTTGATCTACATTGATGATGTATTAATATATGATGTTGATTGGCAGGATCATCTACGTCACATAGAGGATTTCTTCAAGGCCATGCTCCAGTCGGGATTGGTGGTCAACCTACACAAATCCGAGTTTGCCAGAACCTCTGTCATCTTTTTAGGTCATAAGGTTGGAGGAGGATGGATTGCGCCAAAGGCCAGCTAGGTAGAGGCAATAGTCCAGTATCCTACACCAGCCACCAGGAAGGACATCTTGCGTTTCCTCTGTATGGCTGGTTTCTACCGTAAGTTTGTCCCTAACTTTTCCTCCATCGCCGCCCCCCTGACAAATCTTTTGAAGAAGGGGGTAAAACTATTGTGGAATGAGAATTGCCAGCGAGCCTTTGAAAGTCTAAAGGCAATTCTAATCTCTTCTCCGATCCTCAGGTCCCCGAGTTTTGAGGATAGATTTATCCTGACGGTCGACGCTTCTGACTATGGCCTGGGGTCAGTACTATCTCAGACGGATGAAAATGGGGTAGAACATCCTGTAGCCTACTATTCTAAGAAGTTTACCCCCAGTCAGCTCAACTATTCCGTCATAGAAAAGGAAACATTGGCCTTAATTAGTTCAGTTCAACACTTTGAGATATACCTAACAAGTAATGGTCACCCTATATTAGTACGAACTGACCATAATCCTCTAAAGTTTCTTGCTCAGTTTAGGCAAAAGAACCTCAGGCTCACCAGATGGAGTCTACATCTGCAACAAAATCCCCTCCAGATCGAGCACATCAAAGGAGTGGATAACGTGGTAGCTGACGCATTGTCTCGCATCTAGACCATTGACTAATTTGGTTCGTTTCCTTTGTTTTATAGAAGCCCAAACCAAATTCCTTTTAGTGGGGAGGTGTTACGGACCCGGATCCAGCGTCCGAACACGGAGCAGTGACGTCCACGCCATCTGTGAGTCGGCTTCCGAAACCCCCTCCAAATGGACGACGCCATCTAGTGAGGACGAGATATACTGGCCACAAGGGCTAGTTTCCCGTCCTGATCAGCTCATAACACAGCTGCTGCTGACCCCTGGTGAGGTGGAGCTTAGACAGCAACGCCATCTATGGAGTGGATAGGTGGGCGTTTGTGTCTATGCCTGTAAGTGAGGTGCCCTAGAGTGTCCCTAGTACTGATGACGTGTCTGATTACAGAGTCGACCTGGGGCTGCTGTAATGGAAGTTGGCTCAGTCTACCCAAGGCAGCCGTCTTGTCTCCAAGTATTTGCTGCAGCAGCTGTGAGTCACACCCCAGATGAACACTGTGGTGTTAGCCTGCCTGTGACGTGGCAGCTGAGGGATTGTCGTGCCCGGGACTGACTGGTGGAGACGCTTAACCACTGGGGTGTTGTGGCGAGGAGAGTGGTCTGTGGGATCACACGAGGCTCCTGACTAGGGCTCGCTACCCTAGTATCGGTCGTGGAGTGGCCTAACCAGCGTTGCTGATTGGAACCTGCCAGCTACCGGCTGGACTTGTGGTTGATGGCCTCCACGACGGTGCCCCCAGTGGAACTGTGATTTGGCTGGCCTGTGGCCAGGGTAGACTCAAGAGATTCGAAGGATTCGTCGTGAGGCCACAAGAGGACCAAGAGCTTAGCATCGTTGAGCACCGTGAACGTCCAGAGTCTTCAGAGGAAGAAGACGTTGTACATAATAGTGTTTATACCTCCCCCGTGTGATAATCTTTATATTATTTATGGTGATGGTGATAATTATATTATTAAGTTTTTGCCTTTGTCTCCCTTCCCCTTTTATTTACTTGCGTTACAGATCACATCCCTTGAAAGCCACTACTAGCTTGGGGCCGGATACCCTACCTCTAACAACATCAGAGAAAGAACCCGGTTGCGACCCGAGAGGGCCGTAACAACGTCCAACAATTGAGATAAGTTATCTGTGAGAGATAAGTTAGCTATTACCTTCTTAGCTTCCCCCTCTGAGGCGGCTTTGAAGGTAAGAAAATTTGATTACTGTATCTATAGAGGTTTTAGAATGAATATGGACAATAAATGATGTCCAAAAAGAATCTCAATTCTCTTCATCCAGTCCAGATATTGTGGGCAAGTCCAAAGAAGATAAACGTGCCTCTGCTTGTAATACACTGGGTTGAGATACGGTAATATTTGGAGTTACTTTGTAGTTTTCAACTAAACCAAGTACAAGATTAAATTTGTCTTGGGTGTCATCTTCATACTGAGATGTTTCTGCTATAGCTTGATCTATTTCATCAGGATCAATGTCAATCCTTGGATCAACCCAATCATAGCCTTGACTAGTTCGAACTTGAGATCAGCTACTCTCAGAAAAATTTCCAACTGATGGTAATCAACTAGAGTTGCCTTTGATAAGTTTTCTGACCCTTTGAGCAATCTAGTTAAATGACCTTTAAGGCCTACCAAGGATCTCTTTAGTTTTTCAGGAGTAGACATGGTAACTTTATGTCCAACCTTTGCAGGGCTTGAATAATTGTTACTGAAGTAACTTGGATACTTGTTTATTTACTCGCCAGTATCGTGATAATCTATATAAATAAAAATGGAAATGTTCGTTTGTTCATAATCGCTAATCTCTGGAATTTCGTCACCGATTGCTTTGAAATTTTCCCACAACGTTCCATTCGCATCCGAGCAGGTTTTTATATACATACTATACAGATGTCACGTCTGTGACGGTAAACAAACATGTTTTTTTCTGAAAATACTGTGATTTTCATGTGAGGGAAACTTCGAATTCTCTTTACCGATTGCGTTGAAATTTGGACACAACGTTGCATTCGAATAGGCGCGTCTTTTTATATACCTACTATATACCTGCCTCACCTGTGACAAGAAAAAACATGCTTATTTTGAAAAACAGCGCCATCTGTTGGTCGCAAGAGCAACACATGCTGTAATCTCCGAAAGTTCTTCACTGATTGCTTTGAAATTTTGACACAATGTTGCATTCGAATAGGCGCGTCTTTTCATATATCTACTATATATATGCCACCCCTATGACAGGTAAAAACAGCGCCATCTTCACACATAAGATCAAGACATGATATGCTAAATATGTTACGATTCCATTTCAATGTTTCTCATTTCAGTGATAAATGGAATTTTCATAAATTTCGATTTATTTTAATTTTTATTTAATTATTTTGTGACATTGCGTTGGAATTTAGCTGTATTGTTAACCATACTGTTCATTTCTTGAATATAGATTATTTTTCTATTTTTTCATTATTTTTCATTTCGTTTTGTGAACTATTTTTCTTATATTTCTGTGATGGGGACATCTGGGGCCAGATTTACGAAGCCTGTGATGGTAAAGTGTTGGAGTGTTGATGTTCGGCTGTCTTCAATAGCAGGGGGCAGTGCCTCGTCACATTTACAGAAAAAAAAGACTCGCTTGCCTGTTTGTCTGTGGTAAGGTAATGGGAAGGCACAAAACACAAAGTATAAACAATGAAATTTTAATTACTCTAGAAAACAAGATATGAACAAAGACAATCCCTTGGCTTACGTAAAATTCAAAACAAGTCAACAAACAAAACATGAATAATTAATGGCTGTAAAATTTACTCTAAAACAAAATAAAGTGCAAAAATAGTGGTAATATAATCAGGTGCTGAGAATACTGGCTTAAGCTGCCACCTCCCTTAGTACACGACAGCCAGAGCTTTGTCTACCAGAGAGAGATGTCAACTCCATAGAGCACAGAGATATTTTGAGGAGTACGGCGTGTGCTGGCCCAGACGTCGACTCAGGTAGTGGCGTGAGTGCAGGTGCGGCGACACACCAGCCAATCAGGAGCAGGCGGAGAATGGGTAGTTTGCTCGTTGACGGCGGGCGGGAGCCGGTGTGTCTGGTGGTGCAAGGTACGCTTTGCTTCCTGGGCAAAACGTTTGGCGATACTGGTGGACGTATCTTCAATATAGTATCTTGTACTTGAATGACATGAATTATGTAGGGAAGAGCAGGCTCAATATCTCTTGTAAGAGATTATCGTCACAACTCTCCCCCGAAGCCTGCGGTTCCGGAAGAAGTTACATCTTCATGTGGTAGAGTGATAGGTGGAGTTGCCTCTACTTCATAGACTCTGGAGAGGGCGTCGGCTATGATGTTGTCAGAACCCTTGATATAGCAGATCTCCAGGTTGAAATCTTGTAGATATAAAGCCCATCGTAGAAGACGTTGGTTATTGAATTGGGCTTGATGTAAGAAGCAGAGAGGATTGTGGTCTGAGTAGATGGTGGTAGACCTAGCACCTTGTAGGTATGGAGCAAAGTGCTGTAGATTCAGGACGATGGAGAGTAGCTCCTTCTTGATAGTGCTGTAGTTCCTCTGGTGGGGTTTCAACTTGCAGCTGTAGTAGCTGACAGGTAGAACCTCCTCGCCTCGTTGCTGCATCAGGACGCCACCGATGCCGGTACCACTGGCGTCGACATGGAGGATGAAAGGCTTGGTGATATCTGGCGACGCGAGAATAGGATTAGAACAGAGCAGGAATTTGAGTTGTTCAAAAGCAACGGTTTGCTGAATGGTCCAATTATACCGTTGCTTGGGACTGGTTAAAGTGATTAATGGTGTTGCTACCGTACTAAAATTCTTCACAAACCTACGGTAGTAGGAGGCAAGACCAAGGAAGCGCAGGAGCTGCTTCCTGGTGGTAGGCTGTGGATAATGCTTGATGGCTTGAGTGTGTATGTTTAACGGAGCTAGGCTGCCACTCCCTATTACATGACCCAGATAACGCACTTTACCTTTGGCAAATGTAGACATACCCAAGTTGATGGTGAGGCCGGCTGTCAGTAGCTTGGCGAACAGTCGTTGCAGCTGGAGCAGATGTTCGCTCCAGGTGTTGGATGCTGCAACGATATCATCCAAATAGGCGTAGGTGTTATCCAAGACCTGGATGACGCAGTTGACAGCTCTCTGAAAGGTGGCCGGGGCATTACATAGTCCAAAGGGAAGGCGTTCATACCTGAAAAGTCCAAAGGGAGTGATAAAGGCAGATATTTCTTTGGCTCGCTCTGTTAAAAACAGTTGGTAATACCCCTTGAGCAAGTCTACTTGGGACAAGTACCGGGCATTACCAATGGCGTCAAGGATGTCATCTATCTTTGGCAAGGGGTATGCATCCTTGACAGTCACATTATTTAATTTCCGGTAGTCTGTGCACAATCTAACCTTACCTTGGGGTTTTGGCACCAAGATACAGGGTGAGGCCCAGGGGGACTCACAAGGTGTAGCCAGTCCATGATCCAGGAGGTACTGTACCTCAGCACGCATGACTTCCTTCTTGCTAGGGCTGATTCGGTAGAAGGGTTGACGAATCGGCCGGGTGTCAGGGAGCAGTTGGATGTCGTGCTGGGTAACATTACACTCTTGTGGATCATCTCGGAACAACTCCTGATGTTCTTTGAAGATTTTGATGAGAGGTGCACTATTATTGTCCTGAAAATAATTATGAAGATCAGTTAGGATTTCCGAATTGGAAAGCGCTGACTCAGTGTCAGTGCTTTCGGGAGGAGAAGCAGGGAAGGTCTCACTGTGGATGTATGGACTTTTAAAGGAAGAATATGTTATCAATACAGTGGGAGGAGTACCGTTATATAGCTTCAGGAGGTTGACGTGGCACAACTGGGTCTTCCGCCGCCTATCTGGAGTCTCTAGAACGTAGTTGTGGTTGTTTCTGCACTCCTTGATGCGGTAGGGTCCTGAAAACCTGTTTTGCAAAGGAGAACCTGGGATAGGGAAATAGGCAAGCACGAAGTCTCCCGGTTTAAATTTCCTTACTTTGCTGTTCTGGTCGTAATGAGTCTTCATCCTCTCCTGTGCTTTCAATAGATTATCCTTGGCAAAGTTATGTACCCTCTCTAGAATGTGTTGTAGGTTTTGAAGAAACTGGGGCACATTCTGATGCTCACTGAAGGTGGCATCACGTAGAGAGTCTTTGAAAGCTTTGAGAGGAGTACGGCACTTACGTCCGTAGAGCATCTCATAAGGAGATACTCCTAGAGACTCATTGGGAAGACTTCTAAAGATGCACATTATCAAATCAATTTGCTTATCCCAATCCTTAGAGGTTTCATTGCAAAACTTCTTCAGGAGTGCTTTAATAGTCTGATGACTACGCTCAAGAGAACCCTGTGAAGCAGGATGATAGGGGCTGGACAATACCTGTGTGATGTTGAACTCTTCCAGTGTCCTCTTGAAGAGATCACTGGTGAAGTTGGTGCCACAGTCGCTCTGAACCTCCCTTGGAAATCCATACTGGGTGAAGATCTTCAATAAGTGTTTCACAACCGTAGCAGCCGTAATGTTCTTTACTGGAACTGCTATGGGGAATCTGGTGGTAGGACACAGGATGGTTAGTATATAGGCGTTACCAGAACTGGTCCGAGGTAAAGGACCAACACAGTCTATAATAAGTCTGTGGAAAGGTTCCGCAGGCACCTGTATGGGAGTCAGTGGTGCTCTGGGGATAGAGATGTTCGGTTTACCTGCCATCTGACATGTATGACACTGTTTGACGTACTGTTTGACGCTATTTACCATACCTGGCCAGTAGTAGTCTTGACGGATTCCGTGGTAGGTCTTGTTAAATCCGTAGTGGGAGAGTGCTCCGTGGGCCAGGTGTAGAATAGTGGGCCGCAGGCTGGCAGGAATCACTAGTTGTTCGACGTTGGCCCAATCGTCCTCCTCCTTCAGTTTACTGGGTCTATATCTGCGGTAGAGCAACTCGTTCTCTAGGAAGAACCCAGGAATACTGTCAGGTTGAGTCTCAGCCTGGAAGAATAATGGTGTCAAGGTAAGATCTTCCCTCTGTAACTTACGGAACTCCAACGTGGTCAGATTCGGGGGTAGTTTCTGAGGGTCTTGAGGGACAGCGGTAGCAGTAGAGTCAGCTGGCTGTGGTCGTGCAGCTTGTGCACGGGTGGTCACTAAAACCGGAGGAGAAACTTCATCACTCTCTTGAACCTTTGCTGGAACATACTCAAAGATGGGATTATCCATTACAGAGGTACACACCTGGGGTTTGTCCATGACGATCAGGTTGGTCGGTTGCAGGTCTTCTGCCAAGTCGTTGCCCAGGAGAAGTTGCACTCCAGGCATGGGAAAAGGCTTTTCCCTGATGGCGACTTGGACTTCTCCGGTCACGAAGGGACAATCCAGGTGGACTCTGGCGAGAGGATAAGGAGTGGTAGCAGTGAGGTCAGTGATGAAGACGGTTTCTCCGGTGTAGGCGATATTGGGCACAGCTGATTTCAAAATAATTGATTGAAGAGCCGCTGTGTCCCTCAAGATCTTCAGTTTGAAACGTCCCTCCGGATCTGAACCGTTGGTAGAGACAGTTCCAGGATACAGGTGTTTACTGAAAAGAGAAAGATCATTAACATGAACACCAACATTCATCACAGGCTTACCGGACTTAGGAGGAGTCTGTTTGGGTTTAGTGGATTCAGTATTTCCTTTGTATTGAGACTTACCACATTTATCTATGGTATGTCCATAGAGTCTACAATACTTACAGTACAATTGCGAGCCAGCTTGATCGGTACTCACTTTCTCGTAACTGTACCAAGACTTCTTACTGGAAGGTGGTTCTGGTGTCAGCCGGTGGATGAGGCTGTAAGTGTCAGCCGACTTAGCACACTTTAGGTAGTCGGTCTCTTCTTTATCTGCTAAATATAAACGGACAGGAGGCGGCACACGCCTCAAGAATTCTTCAACTAGCATGAGGTTGACGAGTTCTGCAAAGGTAGAGACATGTGCTGCTTCCAGCCATTTCATAAAATATCTCCTTTTGGTATTAGCAAATTCTAGAAAGGTAGTGGTACTTGCCTTTAGGTGGTCACGGAATTTTCTTCGATAGCTTTCGGTGGAGAGAAGGTAGGCGTCCAACACTGCTTGTTTCAGAGTCTGGTAGTCATTCTCAGACGCCAAAGTACTGAGTGTAACTGCAGCTCTACCTGTGAGATGTACTCTGAGAAGGGTTGCCCATTGGTCGGCAGGCCAACTAAGTTGATTAGCAAGGGTCTCAAAGGTGGTGAAAAATACATCAACTTCTGTCTCTACGAATGGTGGCATTAACTTACTTGCATGTGAGATATTGAAACTTACTGGAAGACTGGCGGTAGCTTGCTGGCGTTGAGTGAGGTGTGTAGTTTCCAACGCGAGTTCTTTGTTGACGACATTCTATAGCCATTGCCGCTTGCTGTTTGTCATGCTCGCGTTGCATCTCCAGGTGGCGTTGTTTTGTTTCAAGCTGTACTCGCTCACGTTCACGGAGTATTGCAATCTCACGTTCTTGTTCTTCTTTCCTCAAGGCAGCTTCTCATTCCTTTTCTTCTTTTCGTATGGCAGCTGCTTCCCTTTGTTGTTCTCGTTCGATCTTGGCCAGCTCTAGTTTGAGTTTCAGAGTTGCCAAATCAGGTTTATCTGCAATAAAGTAAGTTTCGTGAGTTTCAGAGTCAATCGTACCTTCCTCTAAGAGACGATCCAGTAACAGGTTATGCAGTTCATTTTTGTTGGCTCCATGGGGAACATCTAGTTGATACTCATGTACAAGAGTTTGTAATTCGATCCTCTTGGCACGACTTAAGGTCCCTATTTCACCTGCTGGATCTGCACGGAAAGCTTGGAGACGAAACATGGTGAAATTAGCAAATAAATGTACAACGAATATACTGTTGTGATATGGTGAATGTCAGAAACAGGACAACGTGGCAACTGGTACCTATCCTGTGGAATCGTTAACAATTAATGTTAATTTCAAGATGGTAAATGATTAATAAATCAAGATCGCAGGAAATCTTGTACCCGGTACTCAATGTAAGAGGATAAGGGCAAGAAAATCCTACTAAATAAGCGAAACTGAGTTTCTAAAACAAATGAAACAGTTAATTGCCTCAAAAGTGAATTAGGTAGTCCAAGAATGTAGGCATACCTTGCCGAGTCTCTATAGGACATAAGCAAGTTTTTCCCACTGAAATGAAATATGATACTTACAGAATTAGCGAACTTTTGTGCTCTGAAAAAAGAAGGCTAATTCCCTACCTAGGTAAATATCATCATCTCTGACCGACGTGTAGGGGTGCGAGGTGTCAACTGGTGACGAGAACTGCTGCTGAGGTCCCAATTCAGCAACTAAAGTTCGTGCTAGAGGAACTATGGCCCTCTTTATCCTCCTACCGTCGGATTGCAGAAGATTAGGTGCTCTTGACCCGGGGACAGACCACAGTACCAGGGTACCAATATGATGATCTGCCGAAAATATGAGAAATATCCTAGGGACAAAAGATGGTAAACACGAGTAATAACACGGAGGGAGAGATGACCAATTAAGAGAATGACTGAGGCCTACAGTCACCACGTAATCCAAAGTTGTCTCACCTTCACCATATGCTACTCTCGGAATGCACAATACACACAGCACCATATGAAAATAAAATTGAATATTGAAAATAGTGAAAAGCTACTTTACCAAAGCCAAGTACGCTTACCACAAATTTACGATCTGGTACTAGTACCTGAGTGAAGCTCCCGGACAGGCCCCCATGAAATGTGACGGTAAAGTGTTGGAGTGTTGATGTTCGGCAGTTTCAATAGCAGGGGGCAATGCCTCGTCACATTTACAGAAAAAAAAGAACCTCCTGCTTGCCTGTTTGTCTGTGGTAAGGTAATGGGAAGACACACAAAACACAAAGTATAAACAATGAAATTTTAATTACTCTAGAAAACAAGATATGAACAAAGACAATCCCTTGGCTTACGTAAAATTCAAAACAAGTCAACAAACAAAACAACATGAATAATTAATGGCTGTAAAATTTACTCTAAAACAAAATAAAGTGCAAGAATAATAATAATATTAATCAGGTGCTGAGAATACTGGCTTAAGCTGCCACCTCCCTTAGTACACGACAGCCAGAGCTTTGTCTACTAGAGAGAGATGTCAACTCCAAAGAGCACAGAGATATTCTGAGGAGTACGGCGTGTGCTGGCCCAGACGTCGACTCAGGTAGTGGCGTGAGTGCAGGTGCGGCGACACACCAGCCAATCAGGAGCAGGCAGGCGGAGAATGGGTAGTTTGCTCGTTGACGGCGGGCGGGAGCCGGTGTGTCTGGTGGTGCAAGGTACGCTTTGCTTCCTGGGCAAAACGTTTGGCGATACTGGTGGACGTATCTTCAATATAGTATCTTGTACTTGAATGACGTGAATTATGTAGGGAAGAGCAGGCTCAATCTCTCTTGAAAGAGATTATCGTCACAACACTTGAATGCGTTTCGTAATAACTTATTACTTTTTCAAAGACTTTAGTTTAGACACACACAACTATAACCTGCAAACACTAAACAGAGTTCTACTATGCTATAATTTAAATGGCTTTCATTTTATATACCTGCATATGGGTGAGGTGATATGTTACAACAGTTTTGGATGAGGTGAAAAGAAACTTTCAACACAAGACAGAACCCGAAACAATGGGTATAATATTGGGTAAGTTAAAGGGAAGAATGGGAGTAAGTGCAGAGGGCCTATTGGCCCATATTTCTTGATGCTTCTATATTGGTGAGGAGTCTTGAAGTGGGTAGAATATAGTTGTGCATTAATTGGCTGTTGATTGTTGGTGTTGACTTCTTGATGTGTAGTGCCTTGCAGATATCAAGCCGCCTGCTATCGCTGTATCTATCGATGATTTCTGTGTTTTTTGTTAAGACTTCTCTGGTGATGGTCTGGTTGTGGGAAGAGATTATATGTTCCTTAATGGAGCCCTGTTGCTTATGCATCGCTAATCGCCTGGAAAGAGATGTTGTTGTCTTGCCTATATACTGAATTCTTTGAGGCTTACAGTCCTAAGTGGGCATTTGAAGGCATAGACGACATTGGTCTTTTTTAAAGCGTTCTGCTTTGTGTCTGGAGAGTTTCTCATGAGTAGGTAGGCCGTTTTCTTGGTTTTATAGTAGATCGTCAATTATATCTTCTGATTTTTGTCTGTAGGGATAACGTTTCTATTAACAATAGAAACAATTGTTAATAGAAACGTTATCCCTACAGACAAAATCAGAAGATACAATTGACGATCTACTATAAAACCAAGAAAACGGCCAACCTACTCATGAGAAACTCTCCAGACACAAAGCAAAACACTTTAAAAGAGACCAATGTCGTCTATGCCTTCAAATGCCCACTTGGGGACTGTAAGCCTCAAAGAAATCAGTATATAGGCAAGACAACAAAATCTCTTTCCAGGCGATTAACGATGCATAAGCAACAGGGCTCCATTAAGGAACATATAATCTCTTCCCACAACCAGACCATCACCAGAGAAGTATTAACAAAAAACACGGAAATCATCGATAGATACAGCGATAGCAGGCAGCTAGATATCTGCGAGGCACTACACATTAAGAAGTCGACACCAGAAATCAACAGCCAATTAATGCACAACTATATTCTACCCACTTCAAGACTCCGCACCAATATAGAAGCATCAAGAAATATAGGCCAATAGGCCCTTTGCAGTTACTTCCATTCTTCCCTTTAACTTATAAAATATTATACCCATTGTTTCATGTTCTGTCTTGTGTTGAAAGTTTGTTTTCACCGCATCGAAAACTGTTGTAACATATCACCTCACCCAAATGCAGGTATAAAAAATTGAAGCTGTTTAAACTCTGCTCAGTTATAGTTGTGTGTGTGTAAACTAAAATCTTTGAAAATGTAATAAGTTTTACGAAACGCGCTCAAGTGTTGCGTCAGACTAGAAATAAAAATGAATTTTGGAGAATTGATTTTTCAGTTACCATCAACAGTGAAAAAAAAATATAAGAAACATTCAGAAAATTCGTGTTAGAATTATTAATCTTACTTTTTCGGTCATATTTAATTATATATATATATATATATATATATATATATATATATATATATATATATATATATATATATATATATATATGTGTGTGTATATATATATATATATATATATATTGTGACAGTGTCCCCCCCCCCCCTTATATTTCTCCCACACCAGCTGTAAGAATCATATCCACTTTTCCCGAACGTTCTCTACATTCCGGGGAACAATTTGACATGTGTGGGACCATGGAGTGTTCTCGCATTGCTGAGAAATTCGCAAAAGAAGAGTATTTTGGCCTGTGGTTTAGGTCCTTTAGGACGCCAATATGGCGCAGGCCCCTCCGTTTTGCCGCCAAAACGTTATGACGTCAGTGGCACCAGATTGGTCAGGAACAGTGACGTGGCACAGGGAGCCAATGAGAAGCGCCCCTGGCAAGTATGACGTCACGAGAGCAAGGGGGTCCGGACATTGCGCCCCGGTGGCGCCATCATTTTGACACAACATGTCGAGGTGGTCGGACGTGTGAGAGGAGGTCCTGTCAATTTGACAGTTTACCACATTCCGGTGGATATTACGCGTCACCCAATAGTCTGCAAGCGCCCTGTGGGGTCTTCCTTCATTCCATGTGTTGGACCGAAGAAGGAACCGACGAGAATTGAGCAGCACGGGCTCCAGTGACAGGCGCTTTTCAAGAAGTGAAGTTTGCAGTGACGTACGGGACGTCTGAGCAAGTTCACTCATTTAGTGACAACGTAGCGGCTGAGCCAATCCACCGAGAGTCAGGAGAAGAACGAAACTAGCTGGGAATCAGGACGACTGCAGCCGAGAGAAAGGTCTGCAGCCGTAGTTGTGAGGAGAGGTCGACGGCCAGGAGACCGACTCCAACCCTTCAAGAAGTTGTGGAGGAGCACGGGCCTGCAGAGGATCGAGCACAGTGAAGACGAGTTTTTTTGAGGTGTTGAAGAGGTTCCTGGAGAGAGCATCAGTGTGTGTGAGGGGGAGTTCCCTACAACAAGTCGAGAGCTGGGACCAGGAGCTTCAGTTCAACTCTCAACAGAGGGCGAGTCCACATCAGTGAGGTGGAAGTAGGTAATTTAGTTTTCCCTCCCATTTCCCTTTAGTCAGCTATTTTAGCCAGAGTATCTTCTATGTCGTGAGCAGGGCTCACCAATGTCTATGTCATAGTAAGGCACAGTTGTGCAGAGTGAGGCTATAGAGAGCTCTCACTAAATATATATGTGGTGTGTGGGTGCACCTGTGATTTATTGAAGAGTTTGTTGTGTCAAGGACATTTATACTCATGTGACATTATTATTATAAGTTTGTGTCAAAGAATATATGTATATAAACGTACCATTTATTAGTATAAGGCTATGTGCTCCGTATTGATTCATTATTGCTCATATTGATGAAGTGATATATGTATATGCTGGAGTATTGAATAACATATTCATGTGTACGGTGATTTGCTGTGTCATTGCCAATGAAGTAACTTACGGTGCTAAAGGACAGTACAGTGACTTAATTGCATTTATTACCCTTACTGTGATATACGGTGTTCAATGCCTTCACTGTGAGCTACTGTGTTAATCACCATTGAAATGATTTATTGAGCATTAAGGCCAGTGCAGTGATCATAGCGTTTATCGCCATTATAGCAAGTTATTGTGTTGATCGCCAGTATTGTGTTTACTGTGAATTTAAAGAAATAGGCGCTTAACGCCAGAGAAACAAGTACAGAGAGAGATCATACAGCGAGGGGGTGTGGCAGCTGTGAGTGACCGGAGGGGCAGTGTTGCCGTCTGATTGCGCTCCAGTTTATGAAGAGGGAGTATTCCTGCTGTCATGTATTTCTTCGCTTTGTTGTGGATATAGAGAGATAATACTTTCATGTTTTAAGTAAAATGCAAAACTACCTTTGCGTTTGCATTATCCCTCCATTGTTTGTTGCTACAGAGTCCATAGAATGAGTGAGAGTGATAGAGACATACCTGCCTGATACTAGATTTATCCAGTGTGCATTCTGCCACTATTTCCACAATCCCACGATACCACTGACGTGTTACTGGACATGGGAAACACCAATTGGCGACCTTTCAGTTAGCAGTAGAGCCCTCTGTCGGGGCGGGCACACGATCGAGTGAGTAGATTGTGTTCTCACTCGTCTTTGGCTAGAAGGCCAGCTGGAGATTGACTGGGAAACTCTCCAGGTGAACAGTGGCACCTCGATGATAGAGTGAAGATCCGCAGGGCTACAGTAAGTAACAGTTACCACTATTAGTACTTGGTAGTGTAACCCCGACATTGTCGATATTAACAGGATATTAAGTACGGTTACTTACTGGACTGACACTCGGACATTGATGACCTTGCTAGGATACTACTAACTGTTACTTACTGAGTTAAGCGAATCCCCGACATTGGCGACATTGCCAGGATCACGATCAGGATCACGTTCAGGATAACGATTACGTTTGCAATTGTGGTACTTGACAGTGGTATTAGGTACATGTACAGGTAATCACTCACAGCACAAGATGGAGGATGAGATGGTAGCAAGGTTCATTGACACTAGAGATGAGCAGGTGCTGGAGGACTGCACCAAGGCGCAGCTGCAGTCGATAGCTGACTACTTTGGGATAAAGTTGAGATCTTCCAAAGTGGGAGAGAGGAGACTTGAGAGCGTGGCACAGCTCAGGGCGTGTGATGAGGCTTTGGGGAAAGAACGACCACAGACACCTGCCAGTGCAGGAGAGAATTTGAGCGTCGGTGGAAGCAGTAAGGGATCCAGCGGCAGCAGGCGCAGCGTCAAGCTGGAGATAATGAAGCTGCAGCTGGAAGCACAGCTGCGCAGGGAAGAGCGAGAGGCACAGCTACACAAGGAAGAGCGTGAGCAAGAAGCGCAGCTGAGGAGAGAAGAAGCGCAGCTGAAACGTGAAGAACGAGAGGCAGAAGCACAGCTGAGACGGGAAGAGCGTGAGCACGAAGCACAGCTGAGACGGGAGGAGCGCGAGCTGGAAGCTAAGCTGAAACAGCAAGAGGTTGAAGCTAACAAAGAGGTTGAGCTGAAGCGGGCTGAACTAGGGCTACCCCCACCTGCCCCTCCACAGCTGGAAGACCGCCGAGTGAGAGAGCGAGATTTGCCGGATTTGCTTTGTGCCTAATGAGGCTGAGGGCTTCTTTGACCACTTTGAGAGGGTCGCTACCTTGAAGAAGTGGCCGAGAGCAGAGTGGGCGGAGCTGGTCCAGGTATAGGCTCACTGGTGAAGCTCGCAAAGCCTACAACATGCTCGACCTCAAGGAATGCACCAACTATGATGCAGTGAAGAGAGCCATGCTCCACTCTTTCAAACTGACACCAGAATGTTATAGGAAAAGATTCCGTGAATGTACCCGTTCGCCAGGAAAATCTTATGCAGAGACGGCGAGGGACATGGAGAGAAAATTCCTGAAGTGGCTGGAATCTGAAGGAGCGAAGTCAGCTGAGGATGTCAAGAGGCTAATGGTCATGGAGAAGTTCATGTCTGTACTCTCCCCTGAGATCAGGGTTAGAGTCAAGGAGGCGGAAATAAAGGACCTGAGAGCCGCTGCCGACAGGGCTGACATGTTGGAGGAAGCCTTGCGACCACGCCGAGAGGGACAGCACCGACCGCCAGTATACTCCGGATATAGGAGAAGTTATAGAAGAACGAACGGATGGAGGACAAGAGCGAGTTCTCCCAAGTCCCACCTCTCGAGTGGAGACGGTAGGGGATCGAAGAGTTCTGTGGAGCCGGCCAAGAAGCCCCTAGCTGAGAGTTCAGGAGCTGTTACTGTGACGAGAGACGCTGCGAAGGAGATGACGGAAGGCGCGAGGAAGACCCACGGAGCGACTGCCTCTGGAGGCGTTACCAGGGCAGGCGGTGGTGGAAGGTCACCGCCAAGGAGGGTCCGCTGCTACAACTGCGGAGGACTGGGACACATCTCGTGGGAATGCAGACGCCCTAAGCAGCGGCGGAACGTTGCTTTCGTTCGGGTGGAGGACCAAGAGGCTGAGAGGGTGCGGGATGAGCCCGTACCAAATGGGGAGAAAAGAGTTCACCCGTTCGTGTGTGAGGGGACCATAAGGATGGGAGACGCAGACCCCATTCCTGTGAAGATATTGAAAGACACTGGGGCTGATTTTACCCTGGTGAGTAGAACCCTGTTCCCCGAGGGTTACGAGAGTACCAGTGTGGGGGTGGCAGTTGTGATCACTGTGGGAGGCCCAGTGAGGATGCCCCTGCACGAGGTGGCTCTAGATTCTGATTATGGCTGCCAGACTCGAGTGGTAGGGGTCTGTGTCTCGATGCCCAAGATGGAGGCGCAAGTCATCCTTGGAAATGACGCCTGTGGAGGATGTGTCCTCCCTAACCTCATGAAAAGCGAAGAGTGCTTGGAGCACTATATAGTGAGAGGCGGGATATTGGACGCCTGTGGGAACGAGAAGGAAATCGCCGAGGTGGCGTTTAATGTGTGTGCTGCGATCCCAAGACGGTGCAACGGACACGAAGTGAGTGGATCTGATGGGGCTGAAGAAGAGACGTCTGACAGCCTGGGAGTCGATCACCTCTTCCTGGAACCCGGAGGTCAAGTGGAGTGCGATGGCAGCCCAGATAGTGAGCTACAAGTGACCCTCGCCAGTTCTCTTGGAGTGGACCGCACTCGTCTGGGGGAGCTACAGCAGGTGGAGTTCCCAGATTTGATTCAGGAGACCAAAGGAGGACGTGTTGGTCCCGAGAGGGCCACTCATTTTTATATGCAGGACAGAATGCTGATGAGACAATGGAGGCCTGTGAGAATGGAGGCCGGAGAAGAATCACTAGGTACAAGGCACCAGGTAGTGTTGCCAGCCCAGTGCAGAGCGGCAGTGCTGGATATGTCGCACTCCGTGGATTCTGCAGGTCACTTGTGGGTGACCAAGACTTTGCGCAAGATCAGGGACCATTTCTACTGGCTAAGTATGGACGCCGACGTAAGGCGTCACTGTAAAATGTGCTTACCTTGCCAGAGGGCAGGGAAGAGCCAACCCGCGATACCGAAGGCCCCGTTAGTCCCTGTTCCTGCATTTGAGCCTGCGTTTGAGCGTCTTTTGGTCGACGGGGTAGGACCGTTGCCACGGACGAAAAAAGGAAATACCTACCAGATGACCATCATGTGTGCATCGACAAGATTTCCGGAAGCTGTCCCGATGCAACGTTTGACGTCGAAAGGAGTAGCCGGGCAGTTACAACGGTTTTTCTCTTGGGTGGGAATGCCCAGGGAAATCTAGACGGACTGTGGAAGTGTATTCCAGTCCAAATGGTTCAGACAGACCATGAAAAATTGGGGAGTGACTCAGATTCGGTCGTCGCCCTACCGACCGCAGTCGCAAGGGGCGATCGAGAGGTTTCTCTCCACCCTGAAAACTATTCTGAGAGTGTTCTGTGCAGAGAAAGGAGCCGAGTGGGATAAGGCAGTGTACCCTGTGTTGTTTGCTATACAAAACGCTGTGGTAGAATCGTTAGGTTTCTCACCGTTCCAGCTGGTATTTGGACATGAGGTACGGAGTCCTCTGTCCATGCTGAAAGAACAATGGGCACCAGGAGTGACCGTGGGAACGGTCAACGAGTATGTTCAGAAGTTTAAGGAGCGCCTCGCTTTGGCAAAGGAACTAGCAGGACAACATTTAAAGGAGGCGCAACGTAAGATGTCAGAGTTGTATGACAAGACAGCTATGCCAAGAGAGTTCCAGGTTGGGTCCCAGGTTATGGTCTTGCTGCCAGGAAAGAGCCGGGTGACCGAGTCACGTTTCGAGGGACCGTACAAGGTGCTATGGCGGTTGGGTCCTGTAACCTATGAGGTCAGTAAGCCGGACAGAACCCGCAAGACACAGGTGTGCCATGTTGACCGCCTGAAGCCTTTCTTCCCTGAGGAAGGAGTAGCCGCCGTGCAGAACGAAACGATGACTCGAGATCCCCAGCAGAAGAAGATTTTGTGCATGCAGGTGGATCAAGAACTTCCAGAGGAGGAAGGAAAGTGGTCCAGGGTGGACGGCACCCATCACTCCAATTCGGAGAGTTTGGCGAAGATCGAAGACAAGTTACGACACCTGGAAGAACGACAGAGCGCGGACCTGACGGACCTGTTGAGAGAGAATGCCTCTCTCTTTACCGACGTGCCCCGACGACACAAGAGTGTAACGCACGAGGTAGAGGTGAGAGATGCCAGGCCCATCAAACAGAGCGCTTATAGGGTCAGTCCAGAGAAGCGAGAGTTGATGAGGAAGGAGGAGGAGTACCTCCTTGAGAACGACCTTGCAGAGCCTAGCAACAGCAAGTGGAGTTCCCCGTGCTTGTTAGTGAAAAAAAGCGATGGTACATTCCACTTTTGTACAGACTACAGAAAGGTGAACTCCATCACTGTGGCAGATTCCCACCCCATGCCCAGGGTGAATGATTGCATCGACCAGGTGGGAAGTGCAAGATATGTGTCCATGGTCGACCTGCTCAAGGGGTACTACCAGATCTCGTTGACTCCCGAGGCCACGAAGATATCAGCTTTTGTAACACCGGACGGGGTGTATCAGTCCACTGTGTTGCCCTTCGGAATGAAGAACAGCGGTAGTTGTTTCCAGCGCATGATGAACGAGTTGCTGAGGGGAGCCGAAGGCTGCATGGTATACATCGATGACATAATAGTGTACTCCGACGATTGGAAGACGCACCTGGAGCGACTCAGAGAACTGTTCAGGAGGCTAGAAGATGCCAACTTGACCGTGAACCTAGCCAAGAGTGAGTTTGGGAAAGCCCATTTAGAGTACCTAGGCTTCGTCATCGGCCAAGGAGAAGTAACCCCTGTGGACCACAAAGTGTCAGCCATTAGGGAGTACCCAGTACCCAGGACATGTAAGGAATTGTTGAGGTATCTTGGAATGATCAGATACTATCGTGGGTTCTGCAAGAACTTTTCCACAGTAGCGCATCCCCTAACCGAATTACTCTCCAAGAACGTACGATGGAAGTGAGGAGAGGCCTGCCAGGAGTCTTTCGAGAAGACGAAGAAACTATTGACGGAGGCCTCAGTACTAATATCCCCAGATTTTTCAGCCAGATTCATTCTGTACGTAGATGCCAGTGACATTGGGATAGGAGCCATGTTGGTCCAGGAAAGGAGCGAGGTGCATAGGCCAGTCGTTTTTTACTCCAAGAAGTTTGTGAAGTAGCAGCGGGCCTATAGTAACGTCGAGAAGGAGGCTTTGGCTTTAGTAATGGCCCTGAAGCACTTCGATGTGTACGTGGGAGGAAGGGCGAGACCTGTTCTTGTCTTTACAGATCACAACCCCCTGACCTTCCTGCACAAGATGAGGAACTCCAACCAGAGGCTGACGAGAAGGGCATTACTACTGCAGGAGTACTGGCTGGACATCAAGCACAGCAGAGGGAAGGACAATGTGGTAGCGGATGCTCTGTCCCGAGTACACTAAACCGATATGACTCTTATTTTAAGGGGAGGGGTATGTGACGGTGTTCCCCCCCCCCCCCTTATATTTCTCCCACACCAGCTGTACGAGTCATATCCACTTTTCCCGAACGTTCTCTACGTTCCGGGGAACAATTTGACATGTGTGGGACCGTGGAGTGTTCTCACGTTGCCGAGAAATTCGAAAAAGAAGAGCATTTTGGAATGTGGTTTAGGCCCTTTAGGACGCCAATACGGCGCCAGCCCCTCCGTTTTGCTGCCAAAACGTTATGACGTCAGTGGCACCAGATTGGTCAGGAACAGTGACGTGGCACAGGGAGCCAATGAGAAACGCCCCTGGCAAGTATGACGTCACGAGAGCAAGGGGGTCCAGACATTGCGCCCCAGTGGCGCCATCAGTTTGACTCCACACGTCGAGGTGGTCGGACGTGTGAGAGGAGGTCCTGTCAGTTTGACAGTTTACCCCGTTCTGGTGGATTTTACGCGTCACCCAGTAGTCTGTAAGCGCCCTGTGGGGTCTTCCTTCATTCCACAACCTGTCCTCTTAAAAAGAACGTCAACATTTGCCGTTTGACTCTACGGCTGTTTTTGGACGTTATTTTGTGTAAAACTACGTCTATTATCGCTTCCATGGCCTATCTCTTGTTATACAATGAAATACCACACTCTTATTATTCTATAACTACAATACAATACAATACAATTTTATTTAGGTAAGGTACATACATACAATAAATATTTACAAGGATTGTTTAACTTATAGGTATAGCTAGTACATACAATGCCTAAAGCCACTATTACGCAAAGCGTTTCGGGCATGATAAACTTAAATGACAAGCTTAATACTAATTGAGCATAATGAGTAGAATGAAAACAAGAAATGAAAACATAGATGAAAAAGCAGCACAAATACAAATTATGTCGACAAACAGCGCTCTTTAAAGAAAAAAACAGACATTGGTTGACAATAGAAGGGTAAGGTAGGTTACAGGGAATTTATTAGGTATAGCTTCGCTTTTAACTTAAACTGGTTGAGAGAGGTACAGTCTTTAACATGGTTGGGAAGGTCATTCCACATTCTGGGCCCCTTGATTTGTAGAGCATTTCTAGTTTGATTAAGTCGTACTCTAGGAATATCAAAACTGTATTTATTTCTGGTGTGATGCTCATGGGTTCTGATACAACCTTCTATGAAGCTTTTGAGATCAGGATTGGCATTATAGTTTAGCGTTTTATATATGTATAATACACATGAGAGAATGTGCAGTGACTTAATGTCTAACATATTCAGAGATTTAAGTAGGGGTATCGAGTGATGTCTGGGGCCAGAATTGGATATTGTCCTAATAGCAGCTTTGTGTTGAGTAATTAGAGGACGTAAGTGATTTTGGGTAGTAGAGCCCCAAGCACAAATACCATAGTTGAGATATGGATAGATAAGGGAGTAATAGAGAGTCACCAGGGCAGGGCGTGGTACATAATATCTGATCTTAGAAAGAATGCCCACAGTTTTTGAAACTTTTTTTGATATGTTTAGAATGTGTCCCTGGAAATTAAGCTTGTGGTCAATGAGAATGCCAAGGAATTTGCCATCTAATTTGTTACAAATTTTGGTATTGTTTATTTTGAGATTTATTTGATTAGAGGATTTATTGCCAAACAGAATATAAAAGGTTTTGTCAATGTTAAGGGTGAGTTTGTTGGCAGTTAGCCACAGATGGACTTTATTTAGCTCAGTATTTACTATGGCATTTAGAGCAAGGGGATCAGGACTGGAGTAAATGAAGGTTGTGTCGTCAGCAAATAGAATTGGTTTGAGGTGTTGGGAGGCATTTGGAAGGTCATTAATGTAGATGAGAAAGAGGAGAGGGCCAAGTATGCTGCCCTGGGGAACACCAATGTTGATGGGTAGGGTGGGAGAAATTGTATTATTCACAGAAACATATTGGAGCCTGTCAGTAAGGTAGGATTTGAGGTATTGTAGGGAGTGTCCTCTGACTCCATAATGATGTAATTTAAGAAGAAGGTTTTGGTGGTTGACAGTGTCAAAAGCTTTACGCAGGTCCACAAACAACCCAACAGAGAACTCATTTTTATCAAGAGCTGTATGAATCGAGTTAAGCATACTAATAAGTGCATCGTTAGTGCTTTTTTTGGGTCTGAAGCCATATTGGCAAGGGCTAAGTATATTGAGTTTGGCTAGATATGAGTAAAGCTGCTTATAGATTAGTTTTTCAAAATTTTGTGACAAGTTTGGCAGGATAGATATAGGTCTGTAGTTGTTAACATCTGTGAGATTACCACATTTGTGGACAGGCGTTACTCTCGCTTTTTTTAGAATATCTGGGAAGGTTTGGAGTTCAAGTGACTTGTTGAAGAGCAAAGCAATAGCAGGGGCTAAAGATCTGGAGGCTTTTTTGTAAATTAAAGTTGGTATCTCCTCAAGGGCACCAGACTTGGTTTTAAGGGAAAGGATTATCTCATTGACGTCAGTGGAATTAATAGGCTTTAGGTACAGAGACTGTGGATAGTTACCTGAAAGATAGTCATTAATGTCTGTACTGGAAGATGGAATATCATTTGCAAGGGATGAACCAATGGAAGAGAAGAACCTATTGAACTCAGTAGCAGAATCAGAGGCTGAAAGCTGACCATCGTTATTAGACAGGAGAGTCGGTTTGTTATTTAAAGACTTCTTTGATCCCAATATTTGAGAAATTGTTCTCCAAGTTTGTTTAATGTTGCTCTTTATTTGGGTAAATTTATCTTCGTAGTATTTAGTTTTGGCTCGTCTAATTATCTTAGACAGCAATAATGAGTAATTCTTTGGAGACAATTCCTAACCTATACTTCTTCTCAAGGTCATGTTTTTTATTAATAGATTTAAGTATTACTATTAAGTATTTAAGTATTATTAATAGATTTAAGTATTAAGTATATTTAAGTATTTAAGTAAGTTTAAGTATTAATAGATTTAAGTATTAAGATTTAAGTATTTAAGTATTATATATTGACGACTATGCTCTGATATTTGTTCTTCAAGTAAAAATATATATTTTTTTGCCTTAATTAGGCCATAATCCAGAAAATTCCAGCCTATCGATCATTATATTTAGGAAAACATCTAATAAATTTGGAAATGAATTTTCCCTTCGCCGACAGTTGCCTGTTACTATTTAACCCTCTATGCTTTAATGTCGCTGGTCATTGTGACTTTCCCAGGATTTATATAGGTTTTGATTTAGCATTTAGTCAGATTACAGTAATTTAACTAATGGGAAACTTCTATAGTTGTCGTAAATTAATAATAATCATTTATCAAATAATAAATTAGCAAACATATGCAACATTTTATGTTACGACTTTTTGGGTAGGAAGTTCTGTTTGTTTACAACCCCAATGGTTCAGAATACACAATGTAACGGGGTTTTTTTTTTGTTAATTTGTCCATGATGAATAAGATTCCTTACTGTTGATCTTTATATTAAGAAAAACATCTAAACAAATTGTAACGGGGGGTGGGGGAAATAGCTCTATCTTGTCCATTATTCCACCCCCCAGTTAACTAACGAGGCCGGGGGAAACAGCTCTCTCTAGTCCGTTATCCCGTCCCCAGTTAGCTAACTATTCTAGAGCACTTCCAGAGACCCTAAGGCAACCTCTCTCGTTCAACACCTTGTAACCTAGGTATTTGACTACCTAGGTGCTAAGACTACAAGGCGCCGTCACTGGACCAGTTACCCGAAACTCTAGAGAGAACTCTAGAATACAGAATCATTGCCACAAACGTATAAGAGAAAACGAAAGGAAAGAAATGAATAGTGAAGTAATTAGTGAGGGTTTGGGGTGAGAGGGAGAGAGGTGGGAGGAGCGAGGAGGGTCATTAGTTGAAAGTGAGAGTTTAGAGAGGGGTGGAGGGAGAGGTGTAGATAGGTAGAAGGAGAAGAGTAGATAGTAGAAGTAGAAGAGTAGATAGTAGAAGACGAAATGCTGCCACCATCCATTCATGATCATTACATACAAGACAAGGAATGGAACTTGTCTGTATCACAAAATTCTCAAAAGATGTTATCAAGAGATCATTATTAGTATGGTCCCATCTTTATCATGTACTCATTCTAAACCATGAAACCAGTAACTACAGAGGCTTTCTCACCTCAACTCAAAATCTCTAGGGAACAAAGTTAAACACAATTTAAATAATAAATTCATAATTATATTTCACATGAAGTATCATAATTTAGCAATTCAATTAAAATGTTCCAGTTTAATATGCAAAGTGAGTCATCATCCAAGAATTCGAGAACCCTACAACTTGACTGCCCCTGATCATCACACAACATATGTAAAACACGACCAAGTCACCTTACTGTTCACTCACCAAGTGTCTCTGCCTATAGCTGGATAGAGGGGGGGGGGGGGTCTGTAGTTGACAGAGACTCCCGCCCTGCCGGCCGACAGCCTTCCTGCTAGGCCGTCTCCTCTGCAATCCTGACTGCCGTTCTGTCTGTTAATGCTTTATGCTGGATAGCTCTCCGAGTTTATATTGGGGAACCTAGTAGCTAACTCCGCCCACAAGTAGATAGCCTCCGGCACTACCAAGCCACTCCTTAAACGTCGGCATGTTTGAAGGCTACCCGGCTCCAATTATACGCTTAGCGGAAGCAAGGTGAAATTCTCATGATCTGACCTCAGGTCACTTGGGGTCATTAACGGTTAGAGGTGTGAGATCTCAGGCAGACAACTGGCGCCTCTCAGATCCTTGTCTGTGACTCATGTACTCTATGTATGTATTAACCTAAACCAAACACTTTTACAGTGTTACATCTCCCCTTCTCCCCGAAAATAAAGTTTTTGCAACACTGCTAAAGCAAGCTAGCTGTGTGCGACAACTTTATTAACGAAAAGAATACATCCTAGCTAAACAAATATACATCATCCTACTCTAAAAAATGAAATATGTAGACAGACGTCCATTGTCTCTGGCTGGGCGACGTCACTGCTTGGTCTTGTAGATAATCCTGTACCACATTTCTTCAACACAACTGCCTCCGTCGCTTCTCCGTCGTTAACGCACAACAACCCTTGGTCAACCCGAAAGCCGTTACTACTTGAACTGCGCACAGGACCGTGGAATTCGGTTGTCCCAGCTGATCTGTAATTGGCCCTACGTCAGTCACCATGAGAGACGTATATTGGGGTTCTTCACAGCTATAGGGACTACAAGTTTCGAGACCTTCATATAGTTGCCAACAGTAGAAATCCCATCCTACTCTTCTTCCTCCCTGTTGCTCCAGCACGCCTCCTTCAGAGAGCTACTTCTGACAGCCACATCAAGTCCGCATGACACAGGAAGAATCACTCAACAGAGCAACATGCTTGCAGGAGGGGCGGCCAGTCAAGGCAAACGATCCTGTCTTACAATTACGCTCCATGCAATGATGCTGACACCAGCAAGGAACACTAGGCATCGTGTCTCACTCAGCTTGTCTTATCTTCTTCTTTCTTCTTTATTTCTTCTCTCTTCTTCCTCTTCTTTCTTCTTTCTTCTCTCTTCTTTCTTCTCTCTTCCTCCTCCCATGGGTCTTTGACAAGCGACCTGGGGTCCATTGGGGGTCCGTCCGTCCTGGGGTCCATCCTGGGTAGACCGATGTTGGTGGGACAGACTGGAGTCGTTGTTGCTCCTCTTTCATCTTTACTGGGTCGTCTGGGGTCGTCTGCAGAACGACCTGGGGTCCACTGGGTAGACCAATGTTGACCGACCGAGAGGGCTGCATCTTGGGGTCCCCTGGGGTGGTGATGGTGGTGGAGCCGTGACCTCCAGGTAGTGGGCTGGTCGTGGTGGTGGTGATTAACGCCCGTGAGTGTGGTACACAGCAGCCGTCTCCCTCTTTTGTATGTGCGTCTCTCCTCTCTTCTGGCTCCCACCTGTGGGTGAACAGAAAGGCGACAATATCGTGCTCCCAAGATATGTTATGTGACCCTGTAGTTTGTATAGGGTTACACAGTCCAGTTATACCGCTCTCCTCCTGGCAACAACTACACTTAAATTTTTTTAAAATAAGCCAATTAACACTGAATGATACTGACTTGGTGGAACATAAGACAGTAACAGAGGAAAGTTAGAGAAGAGAGAGAATAAGGTCATCACTACTTTTAACTTGTCACAAAAAAAAATCAACACTAATAGACAAAACACTAGCCTAAACTTAACTGTACCGTTCCTAATCTTAAGTACATAAAACGCCGTTACTCCCACCCTTAACCTACAGCCACCTACGTGACCCAGAGTGTTTCCCTAGCATCTCCGCCGGTCAACAACTCCAAACTGTTGCCACCCCTGTGACCAGACTATCTAACGTCGAGCGTCCCCAACGTGAAGTCTACTGACATACTAAGCCTCCCCCTAGCATGCTGTACAATACCAGTACACCTCGGGTTATTGCGTTCAAATGGAGTAAAACAGTCGATCGCAATAATCTGAGCAGAACCACTAAAAACTACTTAAAATCTATTTAAGAACTACACCTGCCACTCCCCACTGACCTGGAGACCAGCGGTGGCTGGGTGTCCCCGTGGGACATGCGAGGTCACCTGTCACACTCAGCTGACCTGCACTACCAACACCGCTAAGTTCCCAAATCGCCAAATCTTATTACTAACATAAATCACTACACACGCAAGTTCTGGTGAACATTCCCTGAATACCACAAAACTCACAAAATCACTAAACCACAACACCAGAGAATCACTATCTCCTAACCTGAAAACTCGCTAAATCGCGAAAGTAAAACACCTGTCAAGATCTCCCTGATAGCGCCTGAGCGGCAAAAGACACGTGGGACTGAACAATGTTGAAAGAACACCAACTACCTACAACATTGTTCAACACCGCTGCCACCATTGTAACGGGGGTGGGGGTTCCTAAGGCAACCTCTCTGGTTCAACACCTTGTAACCTAGGTATTTGACTATCTAGGTGCTAAGACTACAAGGCGCCGTAAACTGGATCAGCTACCCGGAACTCTAGAGAGAACTCTAGAATACAGAATCATTGCCACAAACGTATAAGAGAAAGCGAAAGGAAAGAAATGAATAGTGAAGTAATTAGTGAGGGTTTGGGGTGAGAGGGAGAGAGGTGGGAGGAGCGAGGAGGGTCATTAGTTGAAAGTGAGAGTTTAGAGAGGGGTGGAGGGAGAGGTGTAGATAGGTAGAAGGAGAAGAGTAGATAGTAGAAGTAGAAGAGTAGATAGTAGAAGACGAAATGCTGCCACCATCCATTCATGATCATTACATACAAGACAAGGAATGGAACTTGTCTGTATCCCAATATTCACCAAAGATGTTATCAAGAGATCATTATTAGTATGGTCCCATCTTTATCATGTACTCACTCTAAACCATGAAACCAGTTACCACAGAGGCTTTCTCACCTCAACTCAAAATCTCTAGGGAACAAAGTTAAACACAATTTAAATAATAAATTCATAATTATATTTCACATGAAGTATCATAATTTAGCAATTCAATTAAAATGTTCCAGTTTAATATGCAAAGTGAGTCATCATCCAAGAATTCGAGAACCCTACAACTTGACTGCCCCTGATCATCACACAACATATGTAAACACGACCAAGTCACCTTACTGTTCACTCACCAAGTGTCTCTGCCTATAGCTGGATAGAGGGGGGGGGGGGTCTGTAGTTGACAAAGACTCCCGCCCTGCCGGCCGACAGCCTTCCTGCTAGGCCGTCTCCTCTGCAATCCTGACTGCCGTTCTGTCTGTTAATCCCCATGCTGGATAGCTCTCCGAGTTTATATTGGGGAACCTAGTAGCTAACTCCGCCCACAAGTAGATAGCCTCCGGCACTCTACCAAGCCACTCCTTAAACGTCGGCATGTTTGAAGGCTACCCGGCTCCAATTAAGAGCTTAGCGGAAGCAAGGTGAAATTATCATGATCTGACCTCAGGTCACTTGGGGTCATTAACGGTTAGAGGTGTGAGATCTCAGGCAGACAACTGGCGCCTCTCAGATCCTTGTCTGTGACTCGTGTACTCTATATATATTTTAAATAAACTAACCCAAACACTTTTACAGTGTTACAAAATTGGTATTGTGTTTTCGTTCAGATAAAGTTTCCAGATACTATTTCCTAGTTATCAATTAATGTAGGTGGTTATTTTAATTCGCGGCTACCAGGGGCTTTCTCCCATTATACAATATAAATGTACTCACTAACTATTCTCTGGTATCTGTTCTTCAAGTAAAATTACCAATTTTTTTTGTTTAATTACTCCATTATTCATAAAATTCCTTCAGGTCGATCTTTATATTTAGGAAAACATCTAATCAATTTGGAATTTAATTTTTCGTTCACCTACAGTTACCAGCTACTATTTCATTGTTATATTTTATGTCGCTGGTCATTACGATTTTCCAAGAATTTAAACAGCTAAACAGCAAGTAGCATCTTGTCAGAGTGCAGGAATTTACCTATGGAGAACCTCGATAGCTGCCGAAAATTATTAATGATTATATATGGAATTTAAAATAATGAATTATATACCATTTCTTATGTTACGTCTTTGGAGGGTAGGCGGTTCTGCGGGTTTACAACCGAATTGTTTAAAAATCACACTATTTTAAATGTATGAGTCACTAGTATGCTCTGATATATGTTCTGCAATGAAAATAAAGATTGTTTTGTTGTTAATTACTCCATAAATGTGTAATGTGTTAATTCAGTCTAAAATCTTTTTGCAACGTTTATATGCGATATACGTAGCTGGAAACTACCTAATATTTAAAAATAATAGTTACAACATTCTATTAATATATAATGTTGAAATAAATATCACACAAAGTCTGTATATCTGTTTTTAGATGTCTTATAAATTTTCTTTTAAAATAGTATTAATGATTTTTGTGAATCTTGAGTAAAAATTATGTTAATTATTATTAATCTAATTGTTATTATTTTAAGTAAAAGAATTGCAAGTATTCGAATAACCACGGGATCTCTGTTTGTGTATGAATGCACGGATTTGTTTTTGTTATGAGATGGACGCCTTAGAAAGCATGGTGTAGGCCACCTGTGGCTCGCATCCGATCCCACGATCGTCGTCGCCCCTAAATCAACACAACAGGTATTTAGTATTTACGATTATAATAAGTAATATTTCTTTTATAATAATATTGCAGCAGGTGGTGTAGTGGTAGGACACTCGCCTGGCGTTCCGCGAGCGCTATGTCATGGGTTCGTATCCTGGCCGGGGAGGATTTACTGGGCGCAATTCCTTAACTGTAGCCTCTGTTTAACGCAACAGTAAAATGTGTACTTGGATGAAAAAACGATTCTTCGCGGCGGGGATCGTATTCCAGGGACCTGCCCGAAACGCTACTCGTACTAGTGGCTGTACAAGAATGTAACAACTCTTGTATATATCTCAGGTTAGGGGCTAGGCATTTACACTCTTAGGTCAGCAAACTAGCTAGAAGGTTAGACCATTAGACTCCACTGGTCAATCGGGGCCCTGCATGACTCAGCTTATCCTAACCTAGCCCAGCTTAAACCATCTTAGCATAGTTCATTCTAGCTGTGCATAGTGCTTGCACAGCCTTGCTTATCCTAGTTTACCTCTTCCTAGCCTACCGTAGCCAAGCCTATCCCAGTATACCCTTACCTAGTCTTGCCTAGCCTAACCCTGCCTTGCTTTTAAACATGACCAGTCCTTCCTACCCTAGCCAAGCCCTGACCAGCTTAGCCAAGCCAATCCCTGCCTAGATTTAGCATAGCCTTGCCTTTTTATTAATATATAGAGGGTACCACCTCTGGTTGAGTTTGTAGGAACCCTCCACTTATAGGGTTGAGGGTTCCATATATATATATATATATATATATATATATATATATATATATATATATATATATATATATATATATATATATATATATATATATATATATATATATATATATATATATATATATATATATATATATATATAATGTGTGTGTGTAAACATGCCACGTGTGTAAATCACAAAAATTAACACTTGATGAAAAATGTGACAGTGTCAGACCACGGAGGAAGAATTGAAACAGGAATTTCCTTAAGTACTTTCATATATTAATACATCTTCAGAAGGAATAATTTTTTATATAAATTAAATTAAAAAAAATCATTCCTCCATGGTCTGACACTCATATATATATATATATATATATATATATATATATATATATATATATATATATATATATATATATATATATATATATATATATAATATATATATGTGTGTGTGTGTGTGTACTCACCTAGTTGTGCTTGCGGTGGTTGAGCTCTGGCTCTTTGTCCCGTATGTATGTATTCATATATATATATATATATATATATATATATATATATATATATATATATATATATATATATATATATATATATATATATATATATATATATCCTGCCTGAAATGCTGCGTGTACTAGTGGCTTTACAAGATAGTTCTTATAAAGATAGCATTTTGTGGTTATTCTCTATATCTGGTTCACCTAACAGTAAATAAGTACCTGGGGCTGCTTCCTAGGGATGTGTGTGTGTGTTTGTATTCATGTTGAATTTTACAAAGTAGGAAGAGATGTTTGTAAAAAAAAAAATCAAATATTTTTGAAAGTATAAGTTGATTTGATATTTTTCTTTAATTGTTTATGTCTGCTGTCTCGCCTCCTTTATAAAATGGCATCATTCTTGCTTTTTTAAGGATATCAGGAAAAGTAAGGCACTCCAGAGATTTGTTGACTCCTTCCTAGTGTTGCCTAGCCCAGCCCAGCCTAGACAAGGCAGGCTGGGCATCCTAGCCTCACGCAGCTTAGCCCCAACCTACATGTAGCATCCCAGTCCATCCTAAGTGATCATTACCTTACTGGCTGTGTTTTCTCTTCAGCCCTGAATGTAATGTGGTGGAACATAAGCAGATACATATCAGGTCTTAGAGAATCTGTACTTCATACATTTCTTAATAATGTCTCACAAATATTTAAATAATTAAAAAAAATTGTATAATAACTTCATATTATTCTTGCAATTTATTTTTGCATTTTTTTTATACAAAATTTACATTTTAAAAGATTACCTCTATTTTTAGATTGATGACTTGAAGACTACAGTGCCATCCACAGCAAATCATGGTCTTAAAATATCTCCTAGCAATGACGAGACCAATTTTCACAGAGATCAAATTTTTGCTAAGCAGTAGTCACAGGTAAATATATATTATATATATAATATTATATATATAAAATTAACTACTTCATTGCTCAAAGCACCTTTAGACATTCTGAGAGTTGTGCTATTTTATTAATTAATTAATTAGGCTATATTTTAATGTTTTGTAATGTTTTCATTACTTTTTTTGTTTTGAAATATAAATTGTTGAGTTTTGAAACATTTTGACATTAACTATACCTGAATATTTATAAACAAAAAAATACCAGAACTATGTCCTTGACAATTGCACTAAGAAGTCTTTGCCAAAATCAGGTGCTCAGTGCAGTAGTTAAAAACTTAAAAGTTGTACCACCTCTGGTGCAAGATTAGGGACCCATAGCCTCAGAGAAGAAAATAAAGAGTACTCAGAGAAGGCCTTGAATAATAGGCAGGCTGTTTGTGTGTGTTTCGACGGTAAGCTTGCTGACACCATATGTAATTACCTAAGTGTAGTTACAGGATTAGAGCTACGCTCGTGGTGTCCCGTCTACCCAGCACTCTTTGTCACATAATGCTTTGAAACTACTGACGGTCTTGGCCGCCACCACCTTCTCACTTAACTTGTTCCAACCGTGTACCACTCTGTATGCGAAAGGAAATTTTTGTATATTTCTTTGGCATCTTTGTTTAGTTAGTTTAAATCTATGACCTTTTGTTCTTGAAGTTCCAGGTCTCGGGAAATCTTCCCTATCGATTTTATCAATTCCTGTTACTATTTTGTACATAGTGATTTTATCACCTCTTTTTGTTGTCTTCTAGTTTTGGCATATTTAATGCCTCTGACCTCTCCACATAGCTCTTGCCCTTTAGTTCTGGGAGCCACTTAGTAGCATGTCTTTGCACCTTTTCCAGTTTGTTGATGTGCTTCTTAAGATATGGGCACCACACAACCGCTGCATATTCTAGCCTTGGCCGAACAAAACTCGTGAACAATTTCTTTAGTATTTCGCCATCCATGTATTTAAACGAAATTCTGAAGTTAGAAAGCGTGGCATAGGCTCCTCACACAACGTTCTTTATGTGGGCCTCAAGTGATAGTTTTCTATCTAGAATCAACCCTAGACCTCTTTCTTTTATCAGAATTATATAAAGATTTCTCACATAATTTGTAGGTTGTGTGGGATCTATGTTCTATTCCACATTCCATAACATGGCATTTATTCACATTAAATTTCATTTGCCAAGTGGTGCTCCATATACTTATTTTGTCCAGGTCTTCTTGAAGGGCATGACAATCATCTAAATTTCTTATCCATCCCATTATCTTAGCATCATCAGCAAACATGTTTATATAATTCTGTATTCCAACTGGTAGATCATTTATGTAGACAATGAACATTTCTGGTGCATGTACTGTGGTACTCCACTTGTGACACTTCTCCAGTCCGATTGCCTCTGATTACTGCCCTCATTTTTCTATCAGTCAGAAAATTTTTCATCCATGTTAGAAGCTTACCTGTCACCCATCCAAAATTTTCTAGTTTCCAGAACAACCTCTTATGTGGAACTCTGTCGAAAGCCTTTTTTATGTCTAGATAGATGCAGTCGACCCAACTACCTTTTTCCTTTAAAATCTCTGTGGCTCAATCATAGAAACTGAGTAAATTCGATACACAGGATCTTCCAGATCGAAAACAATACTGTCTGTGTGATATTATATAATTTCTCTCCAGGTGTTCTACCCATTTAGTTTTTATTATTTTTTTTTCAATCTTTTCACTGTTACACTTGTCAATGATTCAGGTCTATAACTGAGAGGGGTGGGGTCTTCCCTGTTGCCACTTTTGTAGATTGGAACTATGTTAGCCTTTTTCCACATGTTTGCTATGACTCCTGTACACAGGGATGCCTGAAAGATCAGGTGAAGTGGAAGGCTGAGCTCAGATGCACATTCTCTCAGAACCCATGGTGAAACTCCATCTGGACCAACTGCTTTGTTCTTACTTAGCTCCTTTAGCATATTTTCCACTTCATCTCTAGACACCTCTATACGCTCTATGATGTTCTCAGAAATTCTTATTGTGTCTGGTTCTCTTAAGATTTCATTTTGTATAAACACACTTTGGAACTTTTGGTTTAATGTTTCACACATTGCATTATCATTTTCTGTGAATCTGTTTCCTATTTTCAACCTCTGGATATTATCCTTTACCTGCAATTTGTTGTTTATGAATTTGTAGAATAGGCCCAGTTCTGTTTTACATTTATCCATTATCCCTTTTTAAAAATTTCTTTCTGCCTCTCCCCTTACTGCTGTATAGTTGTTTCTCGCATCTTTGTATCGCTGGTATGATTGGGGGTTTGGCTTCTTTCTATATTGATACCTGCTTGATGGGGTTCTGCTCTTCTACTCCCCAAGCCCGGCCCGAGGCCAGGCTCGACTTGTGAGAGTTTGGTCCACCAGGCTGTTGCTTGGAGCGGCCCGCAGGGCCACATACCCACCACAGCCCGGCTGATCCGGAACTTCTCTTAGAAAACAGTCCAGTTTTCTCCTGAAGATGTCCACGGTTGTTCCGGCAATATTTCTTATAGTCGCTGGGAGGACGTTGAACAACCGCGGACCTCTGATGTTTATACAGTGCTCTCTGATTGTGCCTGTGGCACCTCTGCTCTTCACTGGTTCAATCTTGCATTTTTTTCCATATCGTTCACTCCAGTACGTTGTTATTTTACTGTGTAGATTTGGGACCTGGCCCTCCAGTATCTTCCATGTGTATATTATTTGGTATCTCTCTCGTCTCCTTTCTAGAGAGTACATTTGGAGAGCTTTGAGACGATCCCAATAATTTAGGTGTTTTATCTCGTCTATGCGTGCCGTATATGTTCTCTGTATTCCCTCTATTTCAGCAATCTCTCCTGCTCTGAAGGGGGAAGTGAATACTGAGCAGTACTCGAGACGGGACAACATAAGTGACTTGAAGAGTACAACCATTGTGATGGGATCCCTGGATTTGAAAGTTCTCATAATCCATCCGATCATTTTTCTGGCTGACGCAATATTTGCTTGGTTATGCTCCCTAAACATTAGATCGTCGGACATCATTATTCCCAAATCCTTGACATGCTGTTTTTCTACTATGGGAAGATTCGATTGTGTTTTGTACCCTGTATTATGTTTCAGATCCTCATTTTTGCCATACCTGAAATTTATCACTGTTAAACATCATGTTATTTTCTGCTGCCCAATCGAAAACTTTGTTGACATCTGCTTGTAGTTTTTCAATGTCTTTCATTCCATTTTTGTGTCTTTTGGTCTGTGGCCCTCTCTCAATTTCTGTTGAACCAATCCTGTTTTCTGGCCCTGCATCTCTGTTTTGGTATGAATGTTTGTGTGCCTTCATTGTATATTTTGCAAAATTTGGCATACATTTAATTTACTTCCCTGTCTAGCAACAAGTCTGCCTAATTACTTATTAAAAAAATTTTGAAGTTCCCCATAGTGACCTCTCTCTCTCTTGAAATCAAGTTTATCAACTGTTTCAATGTCCCCATTTTCTGTGTGTGTGTGTTTGGAGGCTAAGCTTGCTGATACCATGTGTGTGTGTGTTTGGAGGCTAAGCTTGCTGATACCATGTGTGTGTGTGTTTGGAGGCTAAGCTTGCTGATACCATGTGTGTGTGTGTTTGGAGGCTAAGCTTGCTGATACCATGGCTGTGTGTGTTTTGGAGGCTAAGCTTGCTGATACCGTGTGTGTGTGTGTGTACTCACCTAGTTGTGTTTGCGAGGCTAAGCTTGCTGATACCATGTGTGTATGTGTGGTGTGTTTGGAGGCTAAGCTTGCTGATACCATGTGTGTGTGTGTGTTTGGAGGCTAAGCTTGCTGATACCGTTTGTGTGTGTGTGTGTGTTTTGGAGGCTAAGCTTGCTGATACCATGTGTGTGTGTGTAAGCTTGCTGATACCATGTGTGTGTGTTTGGAGGCTAAGCTTGCTGATACCATGTGTGTGTGTATTTGGAGGCTAAGCTTGCTGATACCATGTGTGTGTGTGTTTGGAGGCTAAGCTTGCTGATACCATGTGTGTGTGTGTGTTTGGAGGCTAAGTTTGCTAACACCGTGTGTGTACTCACCTATTTTTACTCACCTGTTTAAATAATAATAGGGGTGTGTACCACCTCTGGTGCAATTGTAGGGACCCACAGCCTTGAAGAAAATAAAGAGTATTCAGAGAAGACCTTGTGGATTCTCACTGAACACTAATCTTTTCTTCTCCTACCACCCCTCTTATTTTGTTTTATGCTGTATTCTATTATATATCATATAAATACATAGCCAAATGGCAATATTTATTATGTCTATACAAAAAGAAGACATCCACTTTATTTTTTTTCTCTCCTTTGTTTCTATGTGGATTTTGTTGTGACTAATGATTCTCCTCCTTTCCCATCAACAGGTCTTCCTCACTGGGCTTGCTCGGCTTTTGTGTTACTGTGAGGGTGCCATCATCGTTTACCCTTCAAGACTGACTCATGCTGGCATTGCATTTGTGGACTTCCCTTCACAGTAAACAGTCCTTCTCCATATGGTGATTGTCCAGGGCAAGCAGGGTGTGACTGCCATCTTGGAGAAGCAGGGTCTTTTAATATGAAGAATCTTCCGTCTTCTCTACTTACGCCAGCTTGTGCCAGCCTTGCATTCTTGTTACTTCATGGCCCTTGGGCCTTTTTTATTTATTTTACATAATAAATTTTTTTATTAATACCCGTGTTTCACAAGAGATCCTTAACATTTTAAGCACCAATTGTATTGACTAATGTACGTCTTGTAACCTTTAAGACATAAATAGACAAGACATAGATAAATGAGTGAATAATACTGAGTGACTAGGTTAGGGCGAGGAACATAGTACAGTGTCTGACTTTGGAAGAATGCCTACTGTTTTAGAAACCTTATTGCCATGATCATAATCGTATGGGTTAAAAAGCATTTGTTGTCACTCCTACACTGTGGCTTGTTGAGCTTAAAACCTTTGCTCCTTGTTCGTGTTACATCTGACCTTTTGAAGAAATTGTATGAATCAATATCCTCCAAATTGTTCAGTATTTTAAAGGTTTCGCTCTATTACTCTCTCATTTGTATATATCTAAGCATATAGATTAGATTTTTTATTCAGGTAAAGGTACATACATTGCAGATGAGTTACAAAGGGAAAGACAATGACTAGAGTTCACTAGCTCTATTGGAAGAGAAACGTCTGCAAGACAAGTGTGGGCAAAAATTCAGGTAGCAGCGGCTCACAACGACCCCCAACGGCTTCATTTTGTATCTTCTCCAACTTGCCCATCCTACCTTTACCAAAACAAGAAATGACAGGTGCAGCATAATCAATAAGAAATCTTACAGTACTCAAGTACATCATTCGTAGCACTTGGACTCCCACTCCTTTCCACAGCATGCCAAGGCCTTCAGAGGTTGTAATCTCTTCCGACATTGACTCAACAGTCTGTTCATCTCAGTTTCCAAACTCTCATGGGTATATCCAACATATATGCCTAAATATTTATATATATTAACTCTCTCTATATTTTTACCGTTTATTTCCAATATAATGGGCCTCCGACTTCTACATTCAAACTTTAGTTTTGTCTTCATTAACCACTAGTCCCATGTGGTGACACAGGTTTCCGAAATTGTCCAACACTGTTTGAACCTTTGAAATATCTTTGCCCTGAAACAAAATATCATCGGCATATATGATTGGAGTTACCCAATTTGAGTATTTCTCAGATGCTATCTTATTCATTAGTACATTAAACAGGGTGAGACTCAACACTCCTCCCTGAGGTGTGCAGAGTTCTTGACCTTGATACCTTGAACCATACAACCTTGATACCACACCTGAGCCTTCCTTTCCTGAAGATAATCCCCTATCCAGCGCAATAATCTCCCTTCAACACCAAGACCAGCTAATTCATATAAAATAACCTCTTTGTTGGCTTTATCAAAAGCTCCTTATAAATCAATAAAAATTCTATAATAATCATTACCATTAGCTAGACATTTAATAATACAGTCAGAGGTACTTTTTCCTCTGAGGAACCCGAAAAATTATTAGACAGCTGATCACCTATTATATACAAAAGTTTATTTAAAATGATCCTCTCCATCATTTTACAAAAACACGAGGTTAAAGACACAGGTCTGTACTCTCCATTGGCTTTAGGGATAAGGATGATCATAGTTCTTTTTCATTTACTGGGAATTCTGCCCTCTTTATAACTAATATTAAAGAGGTCTAACAGCGGGCTTTTCGTCATAATGGCAAGTTCATTAAGTATTTCATAAGTTACTCCATCCTCCCCAGGGGGCGGTAGATTTCCCAACTTTAATCGCCGTTATTAGTTCTTCTCTGGTAATACCTGTGCAAGTGACATCACCACTGTTACCTGCTGTAAGTATAAAATCCTTTCTTAGATCTTTCCAAGAATCTAATGACTCTCTCGTTACAGCGGGTAATGAACTAAGTTTGGCAGCTTCCGCCCATTTATTTACGAGACCTTTTGCAATTCCTTACGGGTCAGGATGTGCAACAAAATTATGCTTTTTACCCCTTATTTCATTTATGTCTTGGCAGATTTCCTTCAAGTTTGTTACTCCTAACTTTCTCTGCAAACTCCTGCCAATACTTGCTCCAAATTTCCTTTCTCTTCTCCGCACACTTTTATGGGGGGATGCTTTTCTATACCAGATGTTTTCCGGTTCAATGTTGCATTAAATACATCTACCTCCTTAATTAAATCTTAATAAAATGCTTCTGCCGAAACTGGCTTATAAGTATCATACCAAGACTTAATATGACCAACAAGACCCCTTAATTCTCCCTTATTAAACTTTAAGCTTTTCCTCTGAAGGCAGGCATGCTTTTTATCTAGTTTAAGCTGTATTTGTAATGCAAAATCTCTTAGCATTTCATCCACAGTAAGACAATTCTCCTCTATGCCCTCAGCATTTATCAAACAAGCATAATCTAATCTCCCTCCCCTCAGATGAGTAGGAGAGGGCTCGCCCAGCAGTTGAACATCTTCATGTTCAACATGTTCATCTTCATGTTCAGAATGTTACCATCCCTATCCCCAGTTTCCTGGAGTGCTACTATGTTAATATTCTCTCTAAGAGTATAATAGTGTACATCCACCGCTCTAGTTTTTAATCCATTAACGTTCCAAGATAATATTATCAATCTACTTTCATCCATGATTAATAATAAAACTACCTTTGCCCTGTCCGTCACATTCCATGAGATACGAGAGTACCTTAGAAACTTCCTTCCAACTCCGTAATATTTTTTCTTTCTCCTCACTTGCACAACTACTACTAACATCGAAGGTAATAGTATTCATATCTATTTTCTTTGTTATTTCTGTATACCTTTTTACTTTAACGAAGGTACCCCCCAGGTGTAGGGAGGAATGATCTTTTCCAGGTATATTTTGAAAATCAGCATCGTTTTGCCACGTACCGCTTCGGTGGGTAGGCGGTTCCATGAGTTAATAACTCTGTGGGTGAAAAAGTATCTCCTGTAACTGGTAACTGGCTATTCAGACGAAGGACTTCGGGTAGATGTAGTTTACATGGACCTGAACAACGGTCGTAGTCTGCTGTCTGCTCTGTGTCGAGGCTGTAGCGTCTTGGGTCGATTAGAACTGTACACGCCGAGTGCTACATTCTTGACTGGAGATTGTACTGTGTGCTATTCGATTGATTGATGAAGATTAAGCCACCCAAGAGGTGACACGGGCATGAATACCCCGTAAGTGGTGGCCCTTTTGAGCCATTACCAGTATCAAAAGATGATACTGGAGATCTGTGGAGGCGCAACTGCACCCTGCGTGACGGGAGATGGCTCCCGGACCAAATGGTGTGTGCTATTCTGATTTATTTATAAAGATTAAGCCACCCAAGAGGTGGCACGGGCATGAATAGCCCGTAATGTGCTATTCTCAAGTCGCTTGCTTATGTACGGTGACGACACCTCACAGTAAGATATAGAAGGGTGGAAAACCGTTACCTGTAAATAGGGATAGGATTAATGCTTGTGTAATTAGTTATGCCATTATGATGATGAGATAATGGAGTATAAGGATTACTCGATCACTACATCACCTTCAACTATTACTAGGGGAACTATTCCATGGTCCAGCGATTTTCTGAAAAGGAGTTTCACTGGCAAGCATAGTGAATTAAGAGCATAAGAATAAAGGTAACTGCAGAAGGCCTATTGGCCCATACGAGGCAGCTCCTATCTATAACCACCCAAACCCACTCATATACATGTCCAACCCACGCTTGAAACAATCGAGGGACCCCACCTCCACCACGTTACGCGGTAATTGGTTCCACAAATCAACAACCCTGTTGCCAAACCAGTATTTACCCAAGTCTTTCCTAAATCTAAACTTATCCAATTTATACCCATTGTTTTGTGTTCTGTCTTGTGTTGATACTTTTAATACCCTACTAATATCCCCTTTGTTATGTCCATTCATCCACTTGTAAACCTCTATCATATCACCCCTAACTCTTCGCTTTTCCAGTGAATGCAATTTAAGCTTTGTTAATCTTTCTTCATATAAAAGATTTCTATTTTGGGGAATTAACTTAGTCATCCTACTCTAGACACGTTCAAGTGAATTTATATCCATTCTATAATATGGCGACCAAAACTGAACTGCATAATGTAAATGGGGCCTAACCAGAGCAAGATATAGCTGAAGAACCACACCAGGTGTCTTGTTACTAACACTTCGATTAATAAATCCCAGTGTCCTATTTGCCTTATTACGAGCATTCATGCATTGATCCTTTTGTTTTAAATTCTTACTAATCATAACTCCCAGATCCCTTTCACAATCCGACTTCGCAATCTCAACACCATCTAGCTCGTATCTTGTAACTATCATCATTACCTAGTCTCAAAACTTTACATTTATCAGCATTAAACTGCATCTGTCAATCTTTTGACCATTTCAAAACCCTATTTAGATCAACTTGAAGTGATAGTGAGTCTTCTTCCGTGTTAATTTCCCTACCTATTTTTGTATCATCTGCAAATTTGCAAATGTTGCTACTCAACATAAGAACACAAGAACAAAGAACAAAGGCAACTGCAGAAGGCCCACCGGCCCATACGAGGCAGCTCCTACCTACAACCACCCAATTAATTTGCCAGTTCCTTTACGACTTGGGACTTAAATCCATTTACACTTTGGGCTTCTGAGTCTTTTAGTTTGTCAATGCTCTTCCTGATTGTGTCGCGTGTAATTGGTATTTCTCTTAATTCATTCTCCTTACCTCCGACAAACATTTGTGTTGGTGATGGGATGTCATTCAAGCTTTCTAGTGTGAACACTGATGTTAGGTATTCATTGAGAGTGTTTGCCGCCCTTTTATCATACAACTTAAAATTGTTAGTCTCATCTTTTATGGGTCCTACGGAGTCAGTTCTTTGTTTGGGTTTTACTTCGTATATATTTGCCCGAAACGCTATGCGTATTAGTGGCTTTAGGTATTGTATTTTAAATTTTAAAATTTTGCCCCGAGGAGCGAGTTTATTGGGAGTACTTAGCTGTATCATTAGCAAGGTAATTAACTATAGTTTGCTGTGCTCCGTCCTTTAACAAATCCATTGACCCTTTGCTCCCCTAACCTGCCTATTTTGTGCAATAGTCGGTTTAGGATGATCCTTTCAAGCATCTTCCAAGTGCATTACATGAGACTGATAGGTCTGTAATTGCCAGGGTCATTGGGTTTCGGTATTGGGACCATTATTGCATGTTTCCATTGTGTGGGCAACACTCCACATAGGAATGACTTGTTAAACAGGTGGAGTAGTGGATTGCCAGACACTTCACACAGTGCATTGAGTATGTCGTAGGTGACGCCATCTTCACCAGGTGCTGTACTTTTACCCTTTTCATAGCCCCCTTTACTTCCTTGGCTGTAATTGGTTCCCCATACTCGTCATCACTAGATTGTGCTCTTTTTATCCTAATCCTTCTGTCATTATGTCGGAGGAGCTGTTCCCTGCTTACTTCTGCAGGGAGGGAGGAGGATGATGCTGCATCACTCCACTTGTGAATTAGTTCTTCAGCCTTACCCTGGGGGTCGTTGTGAGCCGCAGGCCGGGCTCTGCTCCCCTTAGCTACCTTAATTTTGGCCCACACTTGTCTTGCAGACGTTTCTCTTCCAATAGAGCTAGTGAACTCTAGTCATTGTCTTTCCCTTTGTAACTCATCTGCAATGTATGTACCTTTACCTGAATAAAAAATCTAAATAAAAAATCTAAATCTATATGCTTAGATATATGCAAATGAGAGAGTAATAGAGCGAAACCTTTAAAATACTGAACAATTTGGAGGATATTGATTCATACAATTTCTTCAAAAGGTCAGATGTAACACGAACAAGGAGCAAAGGTTTCAAGCTCAACAAGCCACAGTGTAGGAGTGACAACAAATGCTTTTTAACCCATACGATTATGATCATGGCAATAAGGTTTCTAAAACAGTAGGCATTCTTCCAAAGTCAGACACTGTACTATGTTCCTCGCCCTAACCTAGTCACTCAGTATTATTCACTCATTTATCTATGTCTTGTCTATTTATGTCTTAAAGGTTACAAGACGTACATTAGTCAATACAATTGGTGCTTAAAATGTTAAGGATCTCTTGTGAAACACGGGTATTAATAAAAAAAAATTATTATGTAAAATAAATAAAAAAGGCCCAAGGGCCATGAAGTAACAAGAATGCAAGGCTGGCACAAGCTGGCGTAAGTAGAGAAGACGGAAGATTCTTCATATTAAAAGACCCTGCTTCTCCAAGATGGCAGTCACACCCTGCTTGCCCTGGACAATCACCATATGGAGAAGGACTGTTTACTGTGAAGGGAAGTCCACAAATGCCAGCATGCCAGCATGAGTCAGTCTTGAAGGGTAAACGATGATGGCACCCTCACAGTAACACAAAAGCCGAGCAAGCCCAGTGAGGAAGACCTGTTGATGGGCAATCAGGTGAGTACACACACGGTGTCAGCAAACTTAGCCTCCAAACACACACACACACACACATGGTATCAGCAAGCTTAGCCTCCAAACACACACACACACACGGTATCAGCAAGCTTAGCCTCCAAACACACACACACACACATGGTATCAGCAAGCTTAGCCTCCAAACACACACACACACACATGGTATCAGCAAGCTTAGCCTCCAAATACACACATGGTATCAGCAAGCTTAGCCTCCAAACACACACACACATGGTATCAGCAAGCGTAGCCTCCAAACACACACACACACACACGGTATCAGCAAGCTTAGCCTCCAAACACACACACACACATGGTATCAGCAAGCTTAGCCTCCAAACACACACACACACATGGTATCAGCAAGCGTAGCCTCCAAACACACACACACCTAATCTAACTCCTGAGGCACATATAAATAGGATAACGACAGCAGCGTACTCTACACTGGCGAAAATTAGAACTTCATTCAGAAACCTTAATGAGGAGGCTTTTAGGGCGCTTTACACTGCCTACGTGAGACCCGTCTTAGAGTATGCCGCGCCATCATGGAACCCCCACCTGAAGAAACACAAAGAAACTGGAGAAGGTTCAGAGGTTTGCGACGAGGCTTGTCCCAGAGTTACGAGGGATGGGATATGAAGAGCGGCTGAAGGAACTGAACCTTACGACACTAGAGAAAAGAAGGGAGAGAGGAGATATGATAGGGACATATAAAATACTCAGGGGAATTGACAAAGTGGAAATAGATGAAATGTTCACACGTAATAGTAACTGAACGAGGGGACATGGGTGGAAACTGGAAACTCAGATGAGTCACAGAGATGTTAGGAAGTTTTCTTCTAGCGTGAGAGTAGTGGGAAAATGGAATGCACTTGGGGAACAGGTTGTGGAAGCAAATACTATTCATACTTTTAAAACTAGGTATGATAGGGAAATGGGACAGGAGTCATTGCTGTAAACAACCGATAGCTGGAAAGGCGGGATCCAAGAGTCAATGCTCGATCCTGCAAGCACAAATAGGTGAGTACACACACACACACGGTATCAGCAAGCTTAGCCTCCAAACACACACACACACATGGTATCAGCAAGCTTAGCCTCCAAATACACACACACACATGGTATCAGCAAGCTTAGCCTCTAAACACACACACATGGTATCAGCAAGCTTAGCCTCCAAATACACACACACACATGTTATCAGCAAGCTTAGCCTCTAAACACACACACACACACACAAATGGTATCAGCAAGCTTAGCCTCCAAACACACACACACACACACACACACGGTATCAGCAAGCTTAGCCTCCAAACACACACACTGTTACGGCCCTCTCGAGTCGCAACTGGGTTCTTACTCTGATGTTGTTAGAGGAAGGGTATCCGGCCCCAAGCCAGTAGTGGCTTTCAAGGGATGGGATCCGTAACGCAAGTAAAATAAAAGGGGAAGGGAAAGAAAGGCAAAAACTTAATATTATATAATGATCACCGTCACCAATAAATATATATAAACGATTACACGGGAGGGGGGGGGCGGTATAAACACTATACTACACTGTTGTCTTCTTCTGAAGACTCTGGATCCTTTCGATGCCAAGTTCTCGGTGCTCTCATGGCCTCACGACGAATCCTTCGAAAAGCTGAGTCTACCCCGGCCACAGGCCAGCCAAAACACAGTTCCACTGGGGGCACCACCGTGGAGGCCGTCAACCACAAGTCCAGCAGAACAGCTGGCAGGTTCCGGATCAGCAACGCTGGTCAGGCCACTCCACGAGCGATACTAGGGTAGCGCCCTAGTCAGGAGCCTCGTGTGATACCACAGATCACTCTCCTGTCCACAATACCCCAGTGGTTAAGCGTCTCCACCAGTCAGTCCCGGGTATGACAATCCTCAACTGCCGCTTCACAGGCAGGGTAACACCACAGTGTTCATCCGGGAGGCGACTCACAGCTGCTGCAGCAAAACACTTGGTGTCGAGATGGCTGCCTTGGGTAGACTGACTCAACTTCCCTTACAGCAGTCCCAGGTCGACTCTGTAAGCAGACACGTCATCAGTAACAGGGACACACTAAAGCACCTCACTTACAGGCTCAGACCCAAACGCCCACCTATCCACTCCATAGATGGCGTTGTCGTCTGAGCACCACCTCACCAGAGGTCAGCGGCGGCTGTGTTGTGAGCTGAACAGGACTGGAAACTGGCCCTCGTGGCCAGTACACTTCGTCCTCACCAGGTGTCGTCGTCCATTTGGAGAGGGTTTCGGGAGCTGACCCACAGATGGCGCGGTTGTCACTGCTCTGTGCTCGGACGCTGGATCCGGGTCCGTAACACACACACACACATGGTATCAGCAAGCTTAGCCTCCAAACACACACACACACACACACACATGGAGAGGACGTTCGAGGTCGAGGGAGGGGTTAGACGTACCGTGCGCGCTCCTTTAAAATCGTGACATTAACAGGGATTCCTAGGACTACTGCCGTGGATTACTGATTACAGACATAACAAAGTGCATAGTGACCCGCTGGAAAATTGAAAATAGTCATTAACAATAGAACTTTGTGTTAAATAGAGAATAAACGGGAGACCACGTGTGAGCCAGTGAACGAGGCTTTGTGTACATGCGTGTATTAGGAAAAAAAAACAAAAAAAATAGTGAACGGCGATTCGTGGAACAGTGATGTGGAACGGGTATCACAACAACATATAAGTTGGAAGTGAATATTATAAATATAGAATACTAAAAATATAAAATAGTGGCAAGAGGCGGCATCAGTGGTTATAAATCGGGTAACTGGAAACTGGTGACATCAACCTGGGCCACAAGAGGTCACCTGTACTGACCAGGGGACCAGCCTCGCTACCTACGCTAAGTACCTGCCATAAAGTTTGAACAAAATAACACACATAATATTACAAATATACGATATACATATAATATTATAAATATTAAACATATAAATATATATACATATATATTGTTACAAATATACAATATACATATAATATTATAAATATATAGAAATATACAACAAAACAAGGCAATATGGGAGTAAATAAACAAATTTGTGGCCACTGTAACAACTTCTTCAAGACGAAGGTAACGGGAATTGAATGTTATATCTGTAAGACTAGATTCCATTCAGCTTGTACAGGAGTGAGTAACACTACGGCACTTAGAGCTGGCCACTTGCTCTGGGTGTGTAAAAATGACCTGCCAGCTTGGAATATCCTAAAAACCCTTCTAGAAATGCAATTACCAACATCCCAAAAAATGTTTAAATATGCTTAGGAAAGGCGAGTGTCGATTTGGATCAATATGTAGGTTTTTCCATCCTGACATGTGCCAAACCTCACTGGAAGACAGAAAATGCTATGACCTTAGCTGCCCACACTTTCACGTGAAAGGCACGGAACGCTACATAAAGAGTGGCAAGCAGGATGATGAATTTGGAGGAAACTCTATAAATTTTTTATACCAGACCGGTAGAGAATTCAAAAGGAGCAGCATGGAGAGTGTATGGAACTGGATGCCAGATCCACTTGCATTCCAGAATTACAGATACAATTACCCACCGAAAGGGAACTACAACTACGACAGAAAACTGCCCTACAACAATCAGTACTGGTCAGAACAAACTCATTATGTCCACGAATAATGGACTTGCCGAAAAAGTCTCCCATTCAAACTATCACTAATAGAGTAACCTCATTCATCTTTGCCAACATACAAGGCCTGAAAACAAGAACAAACAACAAAGTACAGTTCATAAATGGCCTCCTCACGGAGTCAAATGCAGTATTTGGAGCTTTCACAGAAACCCATGCAGGGGAATTGTTGGACAGTGAGATCTGGATTCCAGGATATAACCTATACAGGTGTGATAGGAAAATTAGGTCACATGGAGGAGTGGGTCTGTATATTAGGGAAGACCTTGTATGCTCGGAGCTCCTAAACGTTACAAATGAGGTGGTAGAGGTACTGGGATTAAAAATAGTGAAAATAAATTTAGTGATTATACTAATATACAAACCGCCAGATGCAACGGCTGAGGAATTCACAGAACAGATAAGCAAAATAGAGAATAGCCTTGATAATTTGGAGAACCCGATACCTGATATTATCTTCCTAGGTGACTTCAACTTGCCTAGTCTCAGGTGGAAAATAGCAAACAATAATATTATACCAGGAAATCTATCAGGACCTAACCAATCACAGATTAGATAACTACTTAGATTCTGTGACAAATTTTCACTCAATCAGCAGATATCGGAGCCAACGAGAAATGAAAATATTCTAGGTCTGGTCTTTACGAACAATGAAGACATTATCAGAGACATTACGATATCAGATACCACATACTCAGATCACAAACTCATTGAAGTGCAAACGACCATCAATACTCAGAATAGACCTAAAACGTTGATAAAGCGAGAGGGGCTATTCAGTAAATTCAATTTTAATAATAAAAGGATAGACTGGGAGATAATAAACAGGGAACTTACAAACATTCCATGGGGAACTGTTTTAAATAATACAAGTCCTACAGAAGGAATAGAAAAACTGACTTCAGAAGCGTATCAAGTCTGTCTGAAACATGTTCCTTTGAGGAAAGCCAGAAAGAGATCTAACGTAGAAAGAGAACGCAGACGACACTATAAACGCAGGAAAAAAATAACGGAACTGCTTATGCAGACACGAATTTCCCGTCAAAGAAGGAATAATTTAAATAGGGAGATTGAAGAAATCTAGCGGAAATTGAAACACTCATATGAAACGGAAGAAAGGCAGTTAGAACAGAAAGCAATTCAGGAAATAAAGAAAAATCCAAAATATTTCTTCTCATATGCGAAATCAAAAGCAAAAACCACTGCCAGTATTGGACCTATTCGTATAAGTGAGGGTTCATACACGGAGGATGACAAAGAAATTAGTGAAATCCTAAAAAAGCAGTATGAGGACATGTTTAGCACTCCAATAAACAACATGAAGGTGGAAGATCCAGACAATTTCTTTATCCGGGATATTCAAACCCCTGTAAATATAACTGATATAAACACGAGCGCACTAAATTTTGAAAAAGAAATTGAAAACATGCCCATGCACTCGGCCCCAGGTCCAGACTCATGGAATTCAATATTTATAAAGAAATGCAAAGTGCCGGTAGTACAGGCACTCAGTATAGTGTGGAGGAAGAGCTTGGACACGGGGGAGATACCAGATGCACTTAAAGTAGCAGACATAGCCCCTCTACACAAGGGAGGGAGCAAAGCATTGGCAAAAAATTATAGACCAGTTGCACTAATATCGCACATCATAAAAGTATTTGAGAGAGTGATTAGGAGTCAGGTCACCAATTTCATGGAGACCAATGACCTTCACAACCCAGGCCAACATGGATTTCGAGCGGGAAGATCGTGCCTCTCACAGCTACTTGAGCACTACGACAAAGTGACTGAGGCATTAGAAGAGAAACAGAATGCTGATGTGATATACACGGACTTCGCAAAGGCTTTCGATAAATGTGACCATGGTGTGATAGCACACAAAATGAAGTCAATGGGAATAACCGGTAAAGTAGGGCGCTGGATACACAGTTTTCTGTCAAACAGGACTCAGCGAGTAACTGTCAACCATATAAAATCTAGTCCAAATGCAGTGAAAAGCTCTGTACCTCAGGGTACAGTCCTTGCACCGCTGCTTTTCCTTATTCACATATCAGATATAGACAAAAATAAAAGTCACAGCTTCGTATCATCCTTTGCAGATGACACGAAAATCAGTATGAAAATTACCTCGGCTGAGGACATTGAAAAACTTCAAGCTGATATTAATAAAGTTTTCGACTGGGCATCAGAAAATAACATGATGTTTAACAGTGATAAATTCCAGGTAATCAGGTACGGTAAAAATGAGGACCTTAAACATAATACAGAGTACAAAACACAATCAAATGTACCCATAGTAGGAAAACAGCATGTAAAGGATTTGGGAATAATAATGTCTGACGACCTAACGTTCAAGGAGCATAACCAAGCAAATATTGCGACAGCCAGAAAAATGACAGGATGGATTACGAGAACTTTCAAATCCAGGGATCCCATCACAATGGTTGTACTCTTCAAGTCACTTGTGTTGTCCCGTCTTGAGTACTGCTCAGTACTCACTTCCCCCTTCAGAGCAGGAGAGATTGCTGAAATAGAGGGAATACAGAGAACATATACGGCATGCATAGACGCAATAAAGCATCTAAATTATTGGGATCGTCTCAAAGCCCTCCAAATGTACTCACTAGAAAGAAGACGAGAGAGATATCAAATAATATACACCTGGAAGATACTGGAGGGCCAAGTACCAAATCTACACAGTAAAATAACAACGTACTGGAGTGAACGACATGGAAGAAAATGTAGAATAGAACCAATGAAGAGCAGAGGTGCCATAGGCACAATCAGAAAACACTGTATAAACATCAGAGGTCCGCGGTTGTTCAACATCCTCCCAGCAAGCATAAGAAATATTGCCGGAACAACCGTGGACATTTTCAAGAGGAAACTAGATTTATTCCTCCAAGGAGTGCCGGACCAACGGGGCTGTGGTGGGTATGTGGGCCTGCGGGCCGCTCCAAGCAACAGCCTGGTGGACCAAACTCTCACAAGTCGAGCCTGGCCTCGGGCCGGGCTAGGGGAGTAGAAGAACTCCCAGAACCCCATCAACCAGGTATCAACCAGTATCAGCAAGCTTAGTCTCCAAACACACACACACACACACACACGGTATCAGCAGGCTTAGCCTCCAAACACACACACACACATGGTATCAGCAAGCTTAGCCTCCAAACACACACACACACATGGTATCAGCAAGCTTAGCCTCCAAACACACACACACATGGTATCAGCAAGCTTAGCCTCCAAACACACACACACACAGAAAATGGGGACATTGAAACAGTTGATAAACTTGATTTCAAGAGAGAGAGAGGTCACTATGGGGAACTTCAAAATTTTTTTAATAAGTAATTAGGCAGACTTGTTGCTAGACAGGGAAGTAAATTAAATGTATGCCAAATTTTGCAAAATATACAATGAAGGCACACAAACATTCATACCAAAACAGAGATGCAGAGCCAGAAAACAGGATTGGTTCAACAGAAATTGAGAGAGGGCCACAGACCAAAAGACACAAAAATGGAATGAAAGACATTGAAAAACTACAAGCGGATGTCAACAAAGTTTTCGATTAGGCAGCAGAAAATAACATGATGTTTAACAGTGATAAATTTCAGGTATGGCAAAAATGAGGATCTGAAACATAATACAGGGTACAAAACACAATCGAATCTTCCCATAGTAGAAAAACAGCATGTCAAGGATTTGGGAATAATGATGTCCGACGATCTTATGTTTAGGGAGCATAACCAAGCAAATATTGCGTCAGCCAGAAAAATGATCGGATGGATTATGAGAACTTTCAAATCCAGGGATCCCATCACAATGGTTGTACTCTTCAAGTCACTTATGTTGTCCCGTCTCGAGTACTGCTCAGTATTCACTTCCCCTTCAGAGCAGGAGAGATTGCTGAAATAGAGGGAATACAGAGAACATATACGGCACGCATAGACGAGATAAAACACCTAAATTATTGGGATCGTCTCAAAACTCTCCAAATGTACTCTCTAGAAAGGAGACGAGAGAGATACCAAATAATATACACATGGAAGATTTGGGACCTGGAGGGCCAGGTCCCAAATCAACACAGTAAAAAAACAACGTACTGGAGTGAACGATATGGAAAAAAATGCAAGATTGAACCAGTGAAGAGCAGAGGTGCCACAGGCACAATCAGAGAGCACTGTATAAACATCAGAGGTCCGCGGTTGTTCAACGTCCTCCCAGCGACTATAAGAAATATTGCCGGAACAACCGTGGACATCTTCAGGAGAAAACTGGACTGTTTTCTAAGAGAAGTTCCGCATCAGCCGGGATGTGGTGGGTATGTGGCCCTGCGGGCCGCGCCAAGCAACAGCCTGGTGGACCAAACTCTCACAAGTCGAGCCTGGCCTCGGGCCGGGCTTGGGGAGAAGAAGAGCAGAAACCCCATCAAGCAGGTATCAATATAGAAAGAAGCCAAACCCCCAATCATACCAGCGATACAAAGATGCGAGAAACAACTATACAGCAGTAAGGGAAGAGGCAGAAAGAAATTTAAAAAAAGGGATAATGGATAAATGTAAAACAGAACTGGGCCTATTCTACAAATTCATAAACAACAAATTGCAGGTAAAAGATAATATCCAGAGGTTGAAAATAGGAAACAGATTCACAGAAAATGATAATGCAATGTGTGAAACATTAAACCAAAAGTTCCAAAGTGTGTTTATACAAAATGAAATCTTAAGAGAACCAGACACAATAAGAATTTCTGAGAACATCATAGAGCGTATAGAGGTGTCTAGAGATGAAGTGGAAAATATGCTAAAGGAGCTAAGTAAGAACAAAGCAGTTGATCCAGATGGAGTTTCACCATGGGTTCTGAGAGAATGTGCATCTGAGCTCAGCCTTCCACTTCACCTGATCTTTCAGGCATCCCTGTGTACAGGAGTCATAGCAAACATGTGGAAAAAGGCTAACATAGTTCCAATCTACAAAAGTGGCAACAGGGAAGACCCCACCTCTCTCAGTTATAGACCTCAATCATTGACAAGTGTAACAGTGAAAAGATTGAAAAAAAACAATAATAAAAACTAAATGGGTAGAACACCTGGAGAGAAATTATATAATATCACACAGACAGTATTGTTTTCGATCTGGAAGATCCTGTGTATCGAATTTACTCAGTTTCTATGATTGAGCCACAGAGATTTTAAAGGAAAAAGGTAGTTGGGTTGATTGCATCTATCTAGACATAAAAAAGGCTTTCGACAGAGTTCCACATAAGAGGTTGTTCTGGAAACTAGAAAATTTGGATGGGTGACAGGTAAGCTTCTAACATGGATGAAAAATTTTCTGACTGATAGAAAAATAAGGGCAGTAATCAGAGGCAATCGGACTGGAGAAGTGTCACAAGTGGAGTACCACAGTACATGCACCAGAAATGTTCATTGTCTACATAATTGATCTACCAGTTGGAATACAGAATTATATAAACATGTTTGCTGATGATGCTAAGATAATGGGATGGATAAGAAATTTAGATGATTGTCATGCCCTTCAAGAAGACCTGGACATAATAAGTATATGGAGCACCACTTGGCAAATGAAATTTAATGTGAATAAATGCCATGTTATGGAATGTGGAATAGAACATAGATCCCACACAACCTACAAATTATGTGAGAAATCTTTGTATAATTCTGATAAAAGAAAGAGGTCTAGGGTTGATTCTAGATAGAAAACTATCACTTGAGGCCCACATAAAGAACGTTGTGTGAGGAGCCTATGCCACGCTTTCTAACTTCAGAATTTCGTTTAAATACATGGATGGCGAAATACTAAAGAAATTTTTCACAAGTTTTGTTCGGCCAAGGCTAGAATATGCAGCGGTTGTGTGGTGCCCATATCTTAAGAAGCACATCAACAAACTGGAAAAGGTGCAAAGACATGCTACTAAGTGGCTCCCAGAACTAAAGGGCAAGAGCTATGTGGAGAGGTCAGAGGCATTAAATATGCCAAAACTAGAAGACAACAAAAAGAGGTGATAAAATCACTATGTACAAAATAGTAACAGGAATTGATAAAATCGATAGGGAAGATTTCCCGAGACCTGGAACTTCAAGAACAAAAGGTCATAGATTTAAACTAAACAAAGATGCCAAAGAAATATACAAAAATTTCCTTTCGCATACAGAGTGGTACACGGTTGGAACAAGTTAAGTGAGAAGGTGGTGGCGGCCAAGACCGTCAGTAGTTTCAAAGCATTATGTGACAAAGAGTGCTGGGTAGACGGGACACCACGAGCGTAGCTCTAATCCTGTAACTACACTTAGGTAATTACATATGGTGTCAGCAAGCTTACCGTCGAAACACACACAAACAGCCTGCCTATTATTCAAGGCCTTCTCTGAGTACTCTTTATTTTCTTCTCTGAGGCTATGGGTCCCTAATCTTGCATCAGAGGTGGTACAACTTTTAAGTTTTTAACTACTGCACTGAGCACCTGATTTTGGCAAAACTTCTTAGTACAATTGTCAAGGACATAGTTCTGGTATTTTTTTGTTTATAAATATTCAAGTATAGTTAATGTCAAAATGTTTCAAAACTCAACAATTTATATTTCAAAACAAAAAAAGTAATGAAAACATTACAAAACATTAAAATATAGCCTAATTAATTAATTAATAAAATAGCACAACTCTCAGAATGTCTAAAGGTGCTTTGAGCAATGAAGTAGTTAATTTTATATATATAATATTATATATATAATATATATTTACCTGTGACTACTGCTTAGCAAAAATTTGACCTCTGTGAAAATTGATCTCGTCATTGCTAGGAGATATTTTAAGACCACGATTTGCTGTGGATGGCACTGTAGTCTTCAAGTCATCAATCTAAAAATAGAGGTAATCTTTTAAAATGTAAATTTTGTATAAAAAAAAATGCAAAAATAAATTGCAAGAATAATATAAAGTTATTATACAATTTTTTTTAATTATTTAAATATTTGTGAGACATTATTAAGAAATGTATGAAGTACAGATTCTCTAAGACCTGATATGTATCTGCTTATGTTCCACCACATTACATTCAGGGCTGAAGAGAAAACACAGCCAGTAAGGTAATGATCACTTAGGATGGACTGAGATGCTACATGTAGGTGGGGGTTAAGCTGCGTGAGGCTAGAATGCCCAGCCTGCCTTGTCTAGGCTGGGCTGAGCTAGGCAACACTAGGAAGGCGTCAACAAATCTCTGGAGTGCCTTACTTTTCCTGATATCCTTAAAAAAGCAAGAATGATGCCATTTTATAAAGGAGGCGAGACAGCAGACATAAACAATTAAAGACAAATATCAAATCTACTTATACTTTCAAAAATATTTGATTTTTTTTTTTACAAACATCTCTTCCTACTTTGTAAAATTCATCATGATTACAAACACACACACACATCCCTAGGAAGCAGCCCATAGCAGCTGTCTAACTCCCAGTTACTTATTTACTGTTAGGTGAACCAGATATAGAGAATAACCACAAAATGCTATCTTTATAAGAACTATCTTGTAAAGCCACTAGTACACACAGCATTTCAGGCAGGATATATAAAATATATAAATATATATATATATATATATATATATATATATATATATATATATATATATATATATATATATATATATATATATATATATATATATATATATATATGAATACATACATACGGGACAAAGAGCCAGAGCTCAACCACCGCAAGCACAACTAGGTGAGTACACACACACACACATTATTTATATATATATATATATATATATATATATATATATATATATATATATATATAGATATATATATATATATATATATATATATATATATATATATATATATATATATATATATGAGTGTCAGACCATGGAGGAATGAGTTTTTTTAATTTAATTTATATACAAAATTATTCCTTCTGAAGATGTATTAATATATTAAAGTACTTGAGGAAATTCCTGTTTCAATTCTTCCTCCGTCGTCTGACACTGTCACATTTTTCATCAAGTGTTAATTTTTGTGATTTACACACACGTGGCATGTTTACACACACATTATTTATATTATATATATATAAATAAATATGTTTATTCAGGTAAGGTATATACATACATACAAGTGATGTTACATTAATGGATTGATATATAGATAGAGCTAGTACATCCAATGCCTAAAGCCACTATTACGGAATGCGTTTCGGGCAAGAAAAACATTAATATCTAGAACTTAATACTAATTGAGCATAAAGAATAAAAAGTGTTGAGAACAAATACAAATAAAGATAAAAAAAAAGGGGGAACATGACTGAAAAAGCAGCACAAATACAATAGGTTGACAAACAATGTTGAGTCAAAAAAAAAAAAAATTACAGACATGGGTTGACAATAGAGGAGTGAGGTAGGTTACAGGGAATTTATTAGGTAGTGATTAGTTTTAATCTTAAACTGGTTGAGAGAGGTACAGTCTTTAACATGGTTGGGAAGGTCATTCCACATTCTGGGTCCCTTGATTTGTAGAGCATTTCTAGTTTGATTAAGTCGTACTCTAGGAATATCAAAACTGTATTTATTTCTGGTGTGGTGCTCATGGGTTCTGTTACAACCTTCAATGAAGCTTTTGAGGTCAGGATTGGCATTACAGTTCAGAGTTTTATATATGTATAATACACAAGAGAGAATGTGCAGTGACTTAATATCTAACATATTCAGAGATTTGAGTAGGGGTACCGAGTGATGTCTGGGGCCAGAGTTGGATATTGTCCTAATAGCAGCTTTGTGTTGGGTAATTAGAGGACGTAAATGATTTTGGGTAGTAGAACCCCAAGCACAAATACCATAGTTGAGGTATGGATAGATGAGGGAGTAATAGAGAGTAACCAGGGGCACGGCGGGGTACATAATATCTGATCTTAGAAAGAATGCCAACAGTTTTTGAAACTTTTTTTGATATATTTAGAATGTGACCCTGGAAATTCAGCTTGTGGTCGATGAGAATGCCAAGGAATTTGCCATCTAATTTGTTACAAATTTGGGTATGGTTTATTTTGAGATTTATCTGATTAGAGGATTTATTGCCAAACAGAATATAAAACGTTTTGTCAATGTTAAGGGTGAGTTTGTTGGCGGTTAGCCAAAGATGGACTTTCTCTAGCTCAGTATTTACTGTGGCATTTAGAGCAAGGGGGTCAGGACTGGAGTAAATGAGGGTTGTGTCGTCAGCAAATAGAATTGGTTTGAGAATTGATATATATATATATATATATATATATATATATATATATATATATATATATATATATATATATATATATATATATATATATATATATATATATATTATATATATATATATATATATATATATATATATATATATATATATATATATATATATATATATATATATATATATATATATATATATATATATATATATATATATATATATATATATATATATATATATATATATATATATATATATATATATTATATATATATATATATATATATATTATTAAATATGACCGAAAAAGTAAGATTAATAATTCTAACACGAATTTTCTCAATCTTTCGTACATTGCGCTTCACTGATGGAGGTAAATCAAAAATCACTACTCCAAAATTCATTTTTATTTCTAGTCTGACGCGACACGGGCGCGTTTCGTAAAACTTATTTCATTTTCAAAGACTTCACAAATACACAACTGATTAGAACTTGCGTTTCCCTGATTTTATATCTACATTTGAGTGAGGTGGGAAGGGTGATGTGGCATTACATTTGAGTGAGGTGGGAAGGATGATGTGGCATTACATTTGAGTGAGGTGGGAAGGATGATGTGGCATTAACACAAGACAGAACACTAGGGGATATTAATAGGGTATTAAAAGTATCAACACAAGACAGAACAGAAACAATGGGTATTGAATAGAAGTGTTTGTAGAAAGCCTATTGGTCCATATTTCTTGATGCTTCTATATTGGAGCGGAGTCTTGAGGTGGGTAGAATATAGTTGTGCAATAATTGGCTGTTGATTGCTGGTGTTGACTTCTTGATGTGTAGTGCCTCGCAAACGTCAAGCCGCCTGCTATCGCTGTATCTATCGATGATTTCTGTGTTGTTTACTAGGATTTCTCTGGCGATGGTTTGGTTATGGGAAGAGATTATATGTTCCTTAATGGAGCCCTGTTGTTTATGCATCGTTAAACGCCTAGAAAGAGATGTTGTTGTCTTGCCTATATACTGGGTTTTTTGGAGCTTACAGTCCCCAAGTGGGCATTTGAAGGCATAGACGACGTTAGTCTCTTTTAAAGCGTTCTGTTTCGTGTCTGGAGAGTTTCTCATGAGTAGGCTGGCCGTTTTTCTGGTTTTATAGTAAATCGTCAGTTGTATCCTCTGATTTTTGTCTGTAGGGATAACGTTTCTATTAACAATATCTTTCAGGACCCTTTCCTCTGTTTTATGAGCTGTGGAAAAGAAGTTCCTGTAAAATAGTCTAATAGGGGGTATAGGTGTTGTGTTAGTTGTCTCTTCGGAGGTTGCATGGCTTTTCACTTTCCTTCTTATGATGTCTTCGATGAAACCATTGGAGAAGCCGTTATTGACTAGGACCTGCCTTACCCTACAGAGTTCTTCGTCGACTTGCTTCCATTCTGAGCTGTGGCTGAGAGCACGGTCGACGTACGCGTTAACAACACTCCTCTTGTACCTGTCAGGGCAGTCGCTGTTGGCATTTAGGCACATTCCTATGTTTAACAAACATAGGAATGTGCCTAAATGCCAACAGCGACTGCCCTGACAGGTACAAGAGGAGTGTTGTTAACGCGTACGTCGACCGTGCTCTCAGCCACAGCTCAGAATGGAAGCAAGTCGACGAAGAACTCTGTAGGGTAAGGCAGGTCCTAGTCAATAACGGCTTCTCCAATGGTTTCATCGAAGACATCATAAGAAGGAAAGTGAAAAGCCATGCAACCTCCGAAGAGACAACTAACACAACACCTATACCCCCTATTAGACTATTTTACAGGAACTTCTTTTCCACAGCTCATAAAACAGAGGAAAGGGTCCTGAAAGATATTGTTAATAGAAACGTTATCCCTACAGACAAAAATCAGAGGATACAACTGACGATTTACTATAAAACCAGAAAAACGGCCAGCCTACTCATGAGAAACTCTCCAGACACGAAACAGAACGCTTTAAAAGAGACTAACGTCGTCTATGCCTTCAAATGCCCACTTGGGGACTGTAAGCTCCAAAAAACCCAGTATATAGGCAAGACAACATCTCTTTCTAGGCGTTTAACGATGCATAAACAACAGGGCTCCATTAAGGAACATATAATCTCTTCCCATAACCAAACCATCGCCAGAGAAATCCTAGTAAACAACACAGAAATCATCGATAGATACAGCGATAGCAGGCGGCTTGACGTTTGCGAGGCACTACACATCAAGAAGTCAACACCAGCAATCAACAGCCAATTATTGCACAACTATATTCTACCCACCTCAAGACTCCGCTCCAATATAGAAGCATCAAGAAATATGGACCAATAGGCTTTCTACAAACACTTCTATTCAATACCCATTGTTTCTGTTCTGTCTTGTGTTGATACTTTTAATACCCTATTAATATCCCCTAGTGTTCTGTCTTGTGTTAATGCCACATCATCCTTCCCACCTCACTCAAATGTAATGCCACATCATCCTTCCACCTCACTCAAATGTAATGCCACATCACCCTTCCCACCTCACTCAAATGTAGATATAAAATCAGGGAAACGCAAGTTCTAATCAGTTGTGTATTTGTGAAGTCTTTGAAAATGAAATAAGTTTTACGAAACGCGCCCGTGTCGCGTCAGACTAGAAATAAAAATGAATTTTGGAGAAGTGATTTTTTATTTACCTCCATCTGTGAAGCGCAATGTACGAAAGATTGAGAAAATTCGTGTTAGAATTATTAATCTTACTTTTTCGGTCATATTTAATAATATATGTCTACAGGAAAGACTGCTACCAAAATATAATAATATATATATATATATATATATATATATATATATATATATATATATATATATATATATATATATATATATATATATATATATATATATATATATATGGAACCCTCAACCCTATAAGTGGAGGGTTCCTACAAACTCAACCAGAGGTGGTACCCTCTATATATTAATAAAAAGGCAAGGCTATGCTAAATCTAGGCAGGGATTGGCTTGGCTAAGCTGGTCAGGGCTTGGCTAGGGTAGGAAGAACTGGTCATGTTTAAAAGCAAGGCAGGGTTAGGCTAGGCAAGACTAGGTAAGGGTATACTGGGATAGGCTTGGCTACGGTAGGCTAGGAAGAGGTAAACTAGGATAAGCAAGGCTGTGCAAGCACTATGCACAGCTAGAATGAACTATGCTAAGATGGTTTAAGCTGGGCTAGGTTAGGATAAGCTGAGTCATACAGGGCCCCGATTGACCAGTGGAGTCTAATGGTCTAACCTTCTAGCTAGTTTGCTGACATAAGAGTGTAAATGCCTAGCCCCTAACCTGAGATATATACAAGAGTTGTTACATTCTTGTACAGCCACTAGTACGAGTAGCGTTTCGGGCAGGTCCCTGGAATACGATACCCGCCGCGAAGAATCGTTTTTTCATCCAAGTGCACATTTTACTGTTGCGTTAATCAGAGGCTACAGTTAAATAAGTTTTTATATTTATACATTCTCTTAAACCTGAGGTCCCATCCTCAGGGAAATGTACCATACTCAAGATTGTTTTAACAATTTCACTCATTTTTTATGGGGGGAGAAAAAAATACCTATTTTGAAGTCCAATGTTAATTTTATCTTATTGAAATGAAATGAAACAGTCCATCAACCAATGCACATTATATTGAATAGGACATTCAATGTTGATTTTTCAGTATTCAAAATAATTATTTCTTGGATAGTATATTCAACACCGAAGTCTGTTCAATGATTTTCAACATTGAATACACGATATCATAATTTTACATTCTCTCGAATATTACGTTTCTGGACTCATAATTGGGAACCATATCAGAGAGTCCTCCTGCTCTTCCTCCTGTTTCTTGTTCTTCTTCCGAGACTTCCACATAGATATTAAATTTAATGCTAGCAAAGGTTTCTGAGGAATTAATGTTCTTAGCCACCATTTTACATTCCACCTCATTATTACCATCTTGAAGTTCAAGTTTCATTACCACAAATGGTGGTAATGAATTTTCTTTAATTGGAAAATCATACTTAGAGAATCCCTGAATAAATATATCTTGACTTGCCGTATGCGTACATGATATCCACAATTTGTCCATGTCGAATTTTTTTCTTTTATTATGTGATTTGGCCCGTACTGCATTTATATGGTTCTGTAATGTAACATCTTGTATTTCACTTTGATCTGTATAAACATTAAGTTTTAAATCATGAATATTCCAAGGAAATATTATAATAATTGGATTTTTGGTATAATATCCCTTGTCATAACTAGAATTTTGCCATACATAATTTGCGTTATATGAGACAGTATTATTATATAAATATCTGTGGATTTTATTGTAATTTAAAAGGAAGCTATTAAAAGGCTTAATGATTGTATTCTCACTTTCGATTCTATTCTTAGGATTATACGAAATTGGTGGTTTAGGAATAATTACAAGACCTTTATAGGTATTTATATCTCTGATAAACGGGGAGAATAATGATTCCAACTTTGAGATGATTATATTAGATTCTTCAGAGGACTCTGTTGTTGTTGTTGAACTGATGGTGGATGGAAATATTGTTTCTTGAAGTACTTCAGAGGACTCTGTTGTTGTTGTTGTTGTTGAACTGATGGTGGATGGAAATATTGTTTCTTGAAGTACTTCAGAGGACATTGTTGTTGTTGTTGGACTGATGGTGGATGGTAATGTTTCAGAGAATTTTGTTGTTGTTGGACTGATGGTGGATTGTAATGTTGTTTCATGAGGAAGTTCAGAGAATTTTGTTGTTTGACTGTTGACGGAATGGTATGTTTCTTGATTGGAGGACTCTGGAATCGGATCATGTCTGATAGCCTTACTGACATTGATACGTTTTCCGCGTAAATGAATAATTATTATAACGACTACAATTAGGATTATAGCAACTTAAATTCGTATTAAACCCATTGCTGCTTTTTTCTTTTTTTCCTATTGTTTTTTAGTTATAAAAAATTCATAAAAAAACCATTTTAACAAAATATCAAACATATGCTGGTTTGAACCCCCAAAATCATTGATTAACGGTTATACTTATAACTTTTGAACAATACGTTTTACAATTAGACCAGCAAATATTGTTATTATAAACAACGCTATGAACAATAACTGAACTATATCATCTGATAATATTAAACTATACCTGTCTTTATTATTATTATTATTATTATTATTATTATTATTATATATACATTTGTTTCTATAAAAAATAGAAGTTTAATAATAATGGAAAATTGCTTTTTATTATATGCAAACTTTTTCTGACTCGAATTGATATGTCCATAAATGACATATCCTATACGAAACCTCTGCTTCAGTAGTAAATATGGCTAATGGTTATTGTTATGTAGATAAATCGGCCTTTCATTTTCCCTTATTTATTTATTTATTTATTTTTATTTATTTATGCATATACAAGAATGTACATAAGGAATGTGAGGATACAAATATGGTAATTACAGTCTTGTAAAGCCACTAGCACGCGCAGCGTTTCGGGCAGGTCCTTAATCTAAGAAAATTTTAAGGAGGTAAATACTTGCAAAATTTATAGACAAAAAAATGATAACAGATTACATGAAATGAAAAAAAAAGATGAGAGAAAATTGTAGGTACAGTATATTAAAGCACATAGGTAGCTAAGATTGATTGCAATGACAGCTTAAATGGTAGTTGACAACAAATTGGTAGGCACAATACAGCAGAAACAATATAAGATTGATTGCAATGACAGCTTGAATGGTAGTTGACAAAAATTGGTAGTCACAACACAGCATATGGCTAGCACATAAAAGAAGACAGCAATGAACACAATGATAAGGTTGTTTGATATTACATAAAAATTAGGAGATTGGATAACACTAGGTACAGAGCAAATTTAAAGCTCAGTGTAGGAAACTAAGAAGATGAAGTTAGGTACTTTTGGTTTTGCTTTTAAATAAGGCAAAAGTTTTACAGTTTTTCAATTCACTAGGGAGTGAGTTCCATAGACTAGGTCCCTTAATTTGCATAAAGTGTTTACACAGATTAAGTTTGACCCTGGGGATATCAAAGAGATATTTATTTCTGGTGTGGTGATAATGGGTCCTATTACATCTGTCCAGGGAGAGTTTCAGAGCATGGTTTGCATTTAAGAACAGGGTTTTGTAAATGTAGTTGACACAAGAGAATGTGTGGAGGGAGTTAATATTTAGCAAGTTTAGGGATTTAAACAAGGGAGCTGGGTGTTGTCTGAAAGCAGAGTTAGTTATTATTCTGATAGCAGATTTTTGCTGTGTGATGATGGGCTTAAGGTGGTTTGCAGTGGTAGACCCCCATGCACAGATACCATAATTAAGATAAGGGTAGATTACTGCATAATATAGTGAGAGGAGAGCAGAGTTAGGAACATAATATCTGATTTTGGAGAGTATACCAACTGTCTTAGAGACTTTCTTAGTTATGTGTTGAATGTGGGTGCTGAAGTTGATTCTCTTGTCTAGGAATAGGCCAAGAAACTTGCCATCATTTTTATTACTGATGTTAATGTTGTCTATCTGTAGCTGAATTGCATTTAATGATTTGCTTCCAAATAAGGTGTAGTAAGTCTTTTCGATGTTTAATGTTAGTTTGTTCGTTGACATCCATAAGTGGACTTTTTTTAATTCATTATTCACAATATTATTTAGTGTATGTGGGTTGAGGTTTGAGTAGATAAAGGTAGTATCGTCAGCAAACAATATAGGTTTGAGAATATTAGAGACATTAGGCAGATCGTTTATATATATATAAGAAATAGAAGAGGTCCTAAGATGCTGCCCTGTGGTACTCCAACGGTAATTGGTAGAGTGGAAGAAGTTGTATCATTGATGGTCACATATTGGTGTCTGTCACTAAGATAGGATCGGATGTAGTCAAGGGCAAGGCCTCGGATTCCATAATGCTGGAGTTTAAGTAAGAGGTAGTTGTGATTAACAGTATCAAAGGCTTTTCTTAGGTCAATGAAGAGTCCAATCGGAAACTCATTTTGTCAAGGGCTGAGTAGATAATGTCAAGGAGACTAATGATTGCATCGTTGGTGCTCTTTTGGGACCGGAAGCCAAACTGGCAGGGGCTGAGTATGTCGAGTTTTACGAGGTAGGAATAGAGCTGTTTGTAAATAATTTTTTCAAATATTTTTGATAGAATGGGTAGATTTGATATTGGTCTATAATTGTTTATGTCCGCCGGATTGCCTCCTTTATGGACTGGCGTTACTCTTGCTTTTTTGAGGATATCAGGGAAGGTGTGATACTCTATAGATTTGTTGAACAGTAGTGCTATGGGTGGGGCAAGGGCATGGGAGGCTCTCTTGTACACAATGGACGGAATTTCACTGGTGTTCCATGCCTTGGTTTTTAGAGAATGTATGATGGACACAACATCTGCCGGGCTGATTGGTGAAAGGAGAAGAGAGTTTGGATAGCTGCCTGAGAGATATGTGTTAATATGAGTCTGAGTCTGTGGGATTTTACTGCCAAGATTAGCACCAACCGATGAAAAGAAACTATTAAATTCATTTGCCATTTCTTAATCAGTTGACGGTATATCACCATCCTTGTAGAGTTTTATTTGGTTATGTGAGTGTTGTTTAGTTCCTAGGATACTAGAGATAGTTTTCCAAGTGCTTTTCATGTTGCCTTTTGCTTCATTGAATCTATTCACATAATATGCAAGTTTTGCCTTTCTTATGATACTGGTAAGCATTGATGAGTACCTTTTAGCTACTTCCTTTGAAACTAGGCCAATCCTAACTTTCTTTTCATATTCATGTTTCTTGTTGATTGAGTTGAGAATGCCACTTGTGAGCCATGGATTGTTTAATCTTTTGTCAGTTACTTGCTTGGTAAGAAGGGGACAATGAAGGTTGTAGAGGCTTAGAGTTTTGGAGAGGAAGAGGTTAGCTAATGAATTTATATCATGGGTAGTATTGAATTCAGAATCCCAGTTAATATTGTAAAGTGCCTCTATAAGATTGTCTAAAGCTGATTCACTGTGTAGCCTAAATGAAAGTTTCTTGCTTTTTGGTGGTGTTATGTCCATGTTCGCTATGAGAAAGGTAGGATAGTGGTCAGTTGTTCTGTCGTAGATTATACCAGATACAAGGGGAGCTGTTATGTTTGTCCATATGTGGTCCAAGGTAGTGGCTGATGTTTGAGTGACTCGGGTAGGTTTGGTGATTGTGGGGATTAGCATACAGGAGTTCATGCTGTTAAGGAAATAGTCAACTTGAGAGCAATTTTGTTGACCCAGGTCAATATTAAAATCTCCTCCCAGAATGATGTGGTTTTTGTTGAGATTGTTGTTTATAATAAGATTCCTTAGGTTGTCTGAAAAAGAAGCTATGTTAGTATTAGGAAATCTATAGATGGCTCCAATAGTCAAAGAGGATTTAAGGGATTTAATTGTAAACTAAGCAAAAGTATATTCACAGTAGTCATCTCTGTCACTAATAACACTGTTGCAGATAAATGTATCTCGGTAATATATAGCTGTGCCACCACCTTTTTTATTAGGCCTACAGTTATGAATGGCTTTATAACCAGCTAAGTTGTAAAGTTGGGTATAGTCTTTATTTAGCCAAGTTTCTGTTAAAATAATGAACGATAGGTTAGTACCTATTGCTGTGAGTAATGCATTTAAATCGTCAAAATGTTTACCAAGTGATCTAACATTTTGGTTATAAACTGATAGACAGGTGCTATTTTGAAGTTTGTTTTTAGCATGGTGTGCTGTGAAATACTTGCAATAATGATGATCAATGTGCTGGTTGGTGTAGATATGAGACAGAAGATTTTGATCAGGATCAATATCAGTGTGCATAGAGATGCAGAGGGATCACGATACAAGATACACACGATAAAGCAAAACACAAGAATAAAAGCAAATACAATAAAATAGTAACAATTTAGAAGTAAAATAAAGATCCAATAGATAGCCAGGGAGGACACAGAAGTTACATAAAATAAAAAACAAAAAATCAGTAGAGACTGACAATATAAATGTAAAATAAAAAGTAATAAGAAAAATAATAATCATAAAAAAAAATGATCTTGAAGATAATTAGCTTAGTAATGGTCAATTAACAGGGTAATAAAAAGCCCTAGGTTTAGTGACAAGGGGATTAACTAAGAACAAATAATTATGAGTATAAAACAGGCAAAGATGACAAACAAAACAAAAATAAAATAAAAATAAAAATAAACACCTTTGGAAAGGAAAGGCAGAGCTTAAGTACACTTGGTTGTATGTGAGACTACAAATTATGTTCTGGTTATTCAGCTGATATCCCACAGTCATCCAGGAAAGAAGTGAGGTGTGCTTCAGTGGTTATGACATAAGTTTTTCCAGAGTCAGTCTTCCTAGCTATTATTTTACCATCGCGCACAAAACAATGTTTAATAGCAGTGGATCTATTGCAAATTCCACGTAGTTTAAATAAGAGATTTTGTCTGAATCTAGTAAGATTCAGACAAAAATGTCTGAATCTAGTAAGATTCAGACAAAAATGTCTGAATCCTTCAAATGCATTGATAGGTATCTAGATATAAATACAAAAACGAACAAAGATGAAATGGCAGATGAAGAATTAAACCAAAATCAAGAAGAATTAAATAACTTAAGCGAATGTCTAGAAACTCTGGTGTCCGAATATGATATAAAATATGTCTGGGTCTATGGAATTAATCAAATCTTATTCCAATTACCTGTTTTACAAAATCTGGCAGTCTTCGATATCCGAAATAAGAACATCCACACATTTGGAGACAAAATAACAATAAATAAATCTTTCAATGAATCTCGAAATGTATTATACCGTCCGAGTAATATTTATACATTTCCACCAGTTTTACATAGCATTACAAATCTTTGTCATTTACTAGCCCAAAATTTGATTAATGGATACCAGAATTCCACAAAGAGTATTACCTTCTATACCACAAACAAAAACAGCAATAATGATCTACAGTGTAATTTTCATTTAGAAGGTGAGAGTAGTTCAACTTGTGCTTGTCTGTTGAATGAAATAAACCGCCTTACTCTTATGTTCATATTGGCTAGTCAAGAGCTATATACGACAGAATATAAAGACTACATTAATAGTAATCATAGGGATAAGGAACGAATGTGCCAATATATGGCTGAACGTGAAGTCGAATACAAACTGCAAGCGCTGTTGCTCAGTATGGTTTGGCCCGAGAAAATACATTGGCAATGTAGGAGAAACGTAAATGGAATGAATGTAGGCGTAACAATTCTAAACTCTCCTGTTAAAAATAAATATAACTGCATTCAATGGGAGGTTAGGAATTTTAACAAACACATAATGGTGCAAACAAGGGTGAATCATCAAGATTCATATATCATAGCAAATATTCTGATCTTTTTAGGGTATGAAGAAGCACACAATATTAACAACAATCCTGAAACATTTCTCAGGCTTTGTGATAGAGAATCTGTTAACTGGATTTTGTTATATTATAGCTTCCCAAAATTACAAAATATATAATTTATCATTAGGGAGAGAGAGTTTTTTTTTATTATATTTCCAAACAGCTTGATTTCAACTTAAAAAAAAAAGGATAATATTTAGGGGGGTAGAACAGGAAATTCATTGGATGGCTTCTAAAGCTTTTTTTTTTAATAAAATGGTGTTCTAAATCCTCTGATGCTAAGAAGACAATAAAACTCAAAATTATTTTCAAATGCATGAGTTAGGAAGGAACCTGGGACATTGTTTAGCTTAACAATATGAAAGATGCAAGAATAAGGACTTTTTCAATGGTCACAAAGGGTTGACATGTTTCATTGCATATTAATTCCACTATAATTTTCATTAAATAAAAGTGTGCATGTTTTTATTTTTTTTAAATTTTGCCTTGGTAATTATTATTCAGTGTATTCAGTGTAGGTTATCGAAAGGGCAGGGCTGTATGGGACATATGTTGTTTTCGTTGTGTTTGTGAATTGCCTAGATAAGCTAGATAGTAAAAAGTACCACATAAAAGTCCCGGTTCTGACTAATAGCTGGTTGCTGGAAGCACTGTGTTAGCTGAGCCACATATATAAATATTCGTGGCCACTCTCACTACATCCACTAACGGACGGCCATCCAGCCAGCCCACCACACACGCTTTGCTGCCCTAACAAGAAAAAGTTGTACGAAGATGCTTTCCCAGATTAACCCTAGGCAGAGACAAGCTGAGTTGGATAAAACCTTGAAAAAAATGGAAACACTCTTGAAGAAGAAAGAGAAAGAGTTGTTTTACCTCAAGAACGAGCGTAAGATGTTAACACAGAAGAATGTTATCTACCAGAAGTTTCCACCAACCAACAAGAGAGTGAACTAGAAAATAGAATATATAAGGGGGAGAGGGAAGTGCGATTGCCTTTTCCACTATTATTAAAGTGTTTATAATAAATAAACATTGTTTATTTGAATGCCTTAATGTTTGTTTGTGTGTGTGTGTGTGTGACAAATTTAACCTTGTTTGTGTTAATATGCTATAAAGTTTGTGTGAAGAGGCTCTGGGAAAATGAAGGAAGTCAACAATTCCAATAAATATATTTTTCCAACTACATACACAAATACAATAATTATATTATAGTATATTTAGGGCATGAGACAATATTAAAAAAAAAAAACAGTACCACCCAATTTAATATCATAAAATTGTGTAGTGAGTAGAATAGGGCATGAATGATAGATACTACTACTAACCTTAAATATGGCACCAAGTTTAATTAATAAAGCTTAGGTAGGGGAAAATCAACAAGGGTGGTCACGGCATGTGGCACTTGGGTGGCCACAGCAATAATAACAATTGAGTTGGCTCACCCACATCGGGTGGCCCTGGATGAATTATTAAATAATTAATCATCAGTGGGGGCCATTTCTCGATATATATTTTGTAAAAATGTAAGGTCCTCAATGAAAGCATTATCTAATCGAGACTTACTAATAGACTCTTGGTACAAGATAGCAGCTGGTATGTTTTCATGCCTGCAAAAATAGGCTGCCGTGTGCAAATAATGAGGATAATTTGAAGAATAATGACGTGCTACATTTAAGTGTTGATTATACCTCTTACTGGGTATCAGGTAGAAAGGACAATTTCGACATTGACAAGCATTACCCAACAGCCCTACATCTGGTCGGTATTTCTTATACACTTCTTCAAAAGTATCATTTGTTACCTGAACTCCTCGTCCAGAAGCCTCTATTAGGATTTGTGGCCGTGTCATGGGGAGCACAATTTATCTGTGCGTTGATAAATATTCCTGCAACCACAAATCCTTTTTATGTTGAACAATTATATTTTCAAACTCCTTGTAAATATTGAGACAATTCTCCTGGTGAACCCGCTGAGTCACTAAAGCTTGGACGTTATCACTAACATTTAAAATTAGCCGTTCACGAGAGTCTCTATACTGTAGGGCATGTGCAGTATAAATAAACACGTTGTGTTCATTAACATATTGTCAATAACCTCTTCCTTTAGACCAACTTCTTTAGCAAAAATTCGCAATGAAAACCGAGATATATCTCCAGCCAGAAAAACATCCCATAGCTTCTCTACCTTCTTCATATCCACAGCTATGGGGATCTGTTCAATTAACTTTTCCTTAATATTTTGCATGTCCTCGTCTTTAAAATGTTTTCTGGCTGTCTTCTCAACCTCTTCTAAGGTATAAAAATCCTTAAGGGTCAGGTTTTCTGAGGTCGTAATGTAGTTCTTCACCCATTCTTCTTTAAGCTTTTTATCAACAAGTGTTTTGGCAAAGAAATCAGTGAAGGGTGTGGAATTCTTTTCCTGTTTCTTATATTTAGAAAGGCAACGACCAATGTATTCTAAGAGAATCATCCTCGCAACTTTGTCCTCTAGAGGAGTCTCATCACTTCGTTGATGTAAGTAAAGTATAAACATAGGTTTAATTAGTGACTCACATTTTATGGGTTTTTCCCCCAAATTTCTTTCAAAACTCTGTCATGAGTGCTTGGGCCGTGTCATTGATAAGCACTTGCCAATATTTCTTAAAACTTGGTCGGTGGAGATACCCCGATGTTGCTGTTGCTTCTATGTGTGCAATACGCAATCGCACAAACTCGGGCCTAGGCTGAGTTGGGTTTTCAAACAGAATCCTCATCCAGGTCACTCCTAAAGCTGCCATGTGAATGTCAAAATCAATAATGTGTGGATTTTTTGTGATTGCATAAGTCGCACACATCGCATAGAGTCTTGTACCCATTAATGGGGCCATAATTTTTTAAGCATCTTGAGAAAAGATCGGGATTATGGCATTAAAAGTAGTAGTCATGTTATTATCAGATACCAACTCCACTTCTTTGCTCTTTTCTATGGCAACCTGGCTCATGATAGTATTTCAGTATACTTCTAACACTATATGACCATGGACTGATTGTTACAGAGTCCCTATGTGGAGCATACACGGGAATGCCAGAGATCGTAAACAGTTTTAAAAACTCATATTTATTATTACTATTCAGCATCGTGGGGAAATTTCGATCTTGCAAGTCAGATATAGTGGAGATCATTGTTACTTGACAATAATCATCTGGATCATTTTTAATGCGCATTATCAACTTTTTTTGTTCTTCATAAATCTCCATGAACATTTTACAATCATTTCTATAATCTTCATCTGAATGACCTTTCATCTGAAGACATTTTGTTTCATATTTTCCACCTCTTACTATTGTACTCAGAATATTTTCAGCCAGATCTATTTCATTTTGGAATTTTTCAGTGGTTAATATTACTCTTATTTTATTAAGCAAGGATCTTAACTCTAATTCATATTTTTTAAATTCTTTTTGTTCTAACCGATCTCGAATAGATCTACTACTGAGTTCCTCACTAGCTTAATTGATTTCAAAATTATTTCCATCAAAGGTAATACATCTGAAGGAACTGGTTCTTTCTTATTATTAATTTGAATAATAACAGAATTCCATTGTCGAAATACTTCATTCAACTCAAATAATGATATACGACGAAACTGGGGTGAAATGTGACATCCATTATTACCATATATTAATCTAAGTTGTTTCACTTGTTCTTGTTCACAGGGAAAATATACCCACTCATTCAGGTAGAATTTGTCCTTGGCTATACCCCCTGGCAGTAAGAAACCTTTCACTGACAACTTCAGGATCGGTGAAGTTCCATCAGATATGTATCCACCAATTTTCTTCATCTCTTCCTCTAATTCATCTGACGTTTTCGCCCAGAAAAGTGAAGGCATATTGGTACTACCATTGTGCAAACGCGACCTTATATCCAGACTATACTGAACGGGAAAGTCACATCCCACACCTAACACAAAAACTTCACAAATCTTATTCTTAACCTCATTCATTTTGTCAATAACATGACTTGGCTCAATCAATGTTGTATTATGATGGCCGTCAGTAATAAGAAACACTTTGATATACCTCTCCTTACATTGGTAAACTTCATGCACAATAGTTTGTAGGGCACCAGTCAAATCTGTACGACCATTAGCAAAATCACTATATATTAGGTCTGTTTCTGATCGTTTTAATTCAACTTTACTGCCAAATACGAACAGATTCGTTCTCCCTACCAAATGAGGTGCCACATATTCGTTCCACCCTGTCATTACACCATTCCAGTAAATGAGCATGGATCCATACACATCTGCCATGAGAATATTGTAGGTACTTACTTGATGAGACACATTATTCTTTGGATCCGCTTCCATTAATAATAAATCTGGTACTTTAGCTGGCATCTGGAACACTATGTGAGTCTTCTCTTCACCTTCGACATTCTTCTCTTTAATAATACAGAGTTCCATTTCCAATATCCCAAGATCATTCGTCTCTTGTTCATCATCTTCCTCTATTATAACCATTTCAGGGGAAGGGGACAACATTAACTGCTGTGTAGATTGTTCTAAAAATAAAAAAAAAACATAAACATATATTAAAATAAAAAAAAGGTATATTGTAAAAAATGTATATAAACATCTATATATTCGTATTATTACCTACCATCCATTGTTTCCTCTTCTAAAAAGAGACTTGGACTTCTAGATTTTGGGTTCGTTTCAGCTTTTTCTCCAAGTAATTTCCCATTATGTCAGTTTGTCCTTAAGGAGAGGATGCGGAGGTGATCCTGACTGCTAATAAACTGAAGGCCCAGATGATATTCAACTCCTTTTATATAATCATACAACATGCACTTCACTTCTGTTTCATTGTCACTGATGCATCCAAGATGGACTGTATAGTAGGCATAATGTATTGTAAGATTTTTATAAGGTGTTTGAACACATATGATGTTTAAATATTTTTTTATGAAGAAGGTTTGAATCTTTTTCTTATTGGATTATCATCATTGTCTTCAACATTTTCAATTAATTCTTCATCATGTTCTTTTAAATTAAAGAATTGATTGGCTTCTTATTCTGCCTGAACCTTACCCAGATTAT